>CAUYRH010023230.1:0-77472 GCA_963574655.1 Perodicticus potto
TATATAGTGATTAAGAAAATGCTATGAAGGCTATCTCTCACAGTACGATCAAAATGTTTCTGATTGTATATGAAGCACATTCTGCCCTATGACTGCACCAATGTACACAATTATGATTTAATAAAATTATTAAAAAAAAAAAGAATAGCAGTGAAAAGTAATTTTAGGAAGTATCTGGTGCCTTCCATGAAGGTGGAAAGGAATATGGACACTCCCTGTAAACTCAAAAGAACTATCTAAATATTCGTATCAATCTTTTTATTCAACTGTCTGCACAAAGATGTGCATCGATGACCATGTTTGTGTTACAGCGACATGAAGAGGTGGCCAGGGTTTGTGCTCCAGAGAGCATCTGTTTGGACACAGTTCTGCCAACTTGCCCAGACTGTGAGCTCCTGATTGACATTTGGGAGGTAGGGGCTGAAGCTGCCCATCAGTTGCTCGGAATGAGAAAAAGACTTTTCAACTTCCCTTCCTCCCCGGCTGCAGGCACGCCTCCACAGATGTGTGGAGAACCTTGGGCTGTGCTGACCATCTGGGACTAGTAGGGGCATGGGAGGAAGACCCCCCTCTGTGCATCTGTGGGAGGACAGCAAACAGCATCAAGAAAGCAGTCCCCAGTGCTGGAGACCACCCCGAGGCCCCTCCACAAGGAACACCACATGGTGGGAGTGAAAGGGAGACTCTCAACACTGAACCAAACACAACAGGCACGTCCTGGGAACAACAGTCGCCCTGAAGCACAGGACTTAATATGCAAAGGAAATGAAATCGGTGGACAACCGCCTTTCTCAGAACCGCCTGACTCCTCTGGATAAACTAACTAACACAGGCGAGATTAGACCAGGAGAGAGACAGACCTCCAACCCCCCTGAGCTGACATGGCTGCCCTCCCAGATGAACTTACAAAGAAAAACCTCTGTAACGTGATCCCCTTGCCTGGAAGAGCTGGAAGCCCGTGGGGGTCCCTGGCAGGTCTCCATGAACACAGACCACATGCCGGCAGGAGGCGGCTGACCTCCAGCGCTTTGAAAGAGGGCACCCCCACCCTACACAGACAAGCACTTAAACGAGACTCAGAAAATAAGCAGGGAGGAAGAGAGGCTCGGAAACCCTTTTAAAATTTGCCTTCCAGATGTGAAAATCCAGGCAACCCAGGAGGGACACTCCCAGAGTCACGGAAGAACCTTAAATGCTTAAGTTAAGTCCTCCTTAAGGATCTCATGCTAATCACTTAAGCCAACCCAACATCTTTACAAAATCGAGGGAATTATCCAAAGCCCTTTGTGCAGGGTACTTCCAAGTGGAGCCCGGCCTCGCCTCCTCCCCCGACATCACGTGAAACAACTCAGGCAACAGTTAATAAATCTCAAGACCCTGGGATGGATTTCATCTTCTGCGCAGAAAAAGTAATATATATTTTACATATGAAAATATAATCTGTAGAAGGGAAACCAGAAAGAGAAGAGGATCTAAGTGTAATCAGATGGCTGATCAGAGAGCTATAGTCGTGGGCAGGCACAAGCTGACAAAGGATTGGGAGGAGAGGCGCTGAGAATTTTTGCTCTGGAGAACTTTCCCCAGCTTCTATGCATCTACTGAGTGATAATGACTGAGCACCCACCTGCTGCACGTAGACGGATACATCCAGGGACCCTGCCCGGAGGGTCCCATCCTATTAGGGGTTGGGGGAGACAGACTGTATAAATGACACACACACTAAATGAGTCCATTGTATACATAGGGAAAATGTTAAGCACCCTGGAAATAGAAGGAAAAGCCAAGTGAAAAACAGCAGAAGAGGACAACGGAGGTTTACCATTTTTTTTTTTTTTTTTTAATTAGTAGACTTAGAGCTTAAAATTGCTCAATTTCTTAGAGCAATTTTAGGTTTACAGAAAAATTTGGCAATTAGGTGAAAAGTACACAAAATTCCCATGGGCCACCCCCCACTCCCCACACATACACACAGGGCTACTATTAACGTCTAATTAGTGTGGTGCAGTGACTACACATTGATAAACCAATATTGATACATAATTATTAATATAAGTCTACAGTTCCTATTAGGGTTCACTCTGTGTTGAACAGGTCACAGATTTTGCCAAATATATAGTGTCATGTTACCACCATTATGTTATATGGAATCGCTTCAGGGCCCTGAAAATCCCCTATGGATCATTTCACCTGTTCATCCCTCCCCATGTTCACTCAAGCCCTGGCAACCCCTCACCTTTTTACTGTCCCTACAGTTTTGCATTCCCTAGAATGTCATATAGTTGAAATCGCACAGTATATTCTTTCCGGATTGGCTTCTTTCACTTAGAAATATGGATTAAAGGTTCCTCCATGTCTCTTTATGGCTTGATAACTCATTTATTTGTATCACTGAGTAACAAGTCCATCACAGATGTGCCACAGATTATCCGTTCACATGTTGAAGTATGTCATAGTTACTTCCAGTTTGGGGTAATTACGAACAAAGCTGACACGAGCATTTGTGTGTATTTTTATGTGGACATACATGTTTACCTGATTTGGGTGGATACCTATTCTTGTGATCACTAAATCACAGGGCAAGCCTATGTTTCACTTTGCAAAAACTGCCAATCTCTCTTCCAAAGTTGCTGTACATTTGCCATTTTCACCAGCAAGAAATGAGACTTCCCATCACTCCACATCCTTGTCAGCATTTGGCATTGTCTTGTTTTGGATTTTAGCCATTTTAATAGAGACACCATACTTAATGGTTGCGATTTTAATTAAGGCACTTTTTGAGAAGGTGATCTTGAGCAAACACACGGTGGCTATGAAGAAAGAAGCCATGCAGATACGAAAGCCTAATTCTGCAGCTTTGTTGAGTGTCTTTATTTGTATATATGTTGGATAAAATAGAAATGTTGGTTCTTTAGAGACAGGGAGGGATTTGACCATCACAATAGAAATATACAAACATACCTAGAATGCTCTGATGTAACTATGCTCAACCAGACCACAGGAGTGATACCTGTAGGTTTTGGAGGGAAAAACAAATAGACAAACTAAACATTGTGATAGGTCCCATTGCTAGTGCCCTTGCACTTGCTACACTCCTATCCTGCAAAGAACTAATATTCATTCCCATCACAGGCATCTGAGAACACACATTACTTCCTTCCACACAAGTCCTTGAAGAGAACTTCATGGGCACAGTGGACCTCAGCATATCAGAACTGTCACTACAACTCTCTGCTCTCTAAAACATTTAATTTTTTACTATCTTTAAGAGCTTTAATGCTTATGATCTTCTCCATATTTTTACCCAAGAAACACTCTCCTTGGAACACTAGGCCCACTCGAATGTCTCATTTGCCTGGAGAGATAGGCTATAAGGTAACTCCAAACACTGAGAAGTCAGGCTGAACCAAAATTAGGCTGAAATCAATGCAATAAGTCTTCGAGCATCTAAAAGTTTTTGCTAAAGATCACTGGACTTGATAGAAGAGACTATCTTTTTTAAATTCTCTCTCTTTCAGACAATTCTAACTAGCTCGATCAAGTTGATTTTTCCAGAATAAAGTTTATTAAAATAGGTTACTTGAGGTTGGCAAAGCCAGGCTGTGCTTGAGGCCATGTCAGGACAGTGGTGGGAGGAATAAAGGTCCTAGATAAGGAGCTGGAAAGCAAGGTGGCTGCCCTAGATCGATACGCTCAAACCCGGTCATGTGAGGTCATTTCTTGGTAGAAGGAACCAACCTCCCTCCCTCAACAGGTTTGCATACCACCACCATATTTCCATCAAATTTGCAATGATGAACCAGAAAGTAACCCCAACTAAATTGTGAGGCTGATCTTCTGTTTAATAGTCATAGACGTTTGTCCTGTGCCTGGTGATCATTTCTACCCTGGATGGTTAAACTGTTAGAATACTGGTAACTGATTGTACTTTCCATTCATCAGAGATGTGTACTTCTTTGGTATTCAGTGGTTCCACAGGCAGGAGTCTCCTCTCTGCCTGAGAGAACAAGTAATTTCCCCCTCACCGAGATCTAAAAGATCCTATGTACAAACTAATCCTTGACTCATGACATTGGTCTACCTACCAAAGGGAGAACCCTACGTCTGGTCCTTCTATGAACCCATGACACTGCTTTGAGAGCTTCTCTAGACAGCAGGTAAAAATCAAAGGCGAAGTCCGCAGATGTAAAACACCGCATCAGACAGCAAGGAGTTCAATGCAGAGGGAAAGGGCACGGAGCCGGGACGTGCAGACTTTCCTTTTCTGGTTCCTGTTTCAGGAACATCACACAGCTGGTCTTTCCCCGGGGTGTTAGAACCCTCGGTGTTACTGCAACATCAAGAGTCTCACATGTTTGTGAACAGGGATTAAAAAAAAAATCACCTTCAAGTTAGTCCATGCATTTCCAGAGCTCCAGAAGGAAGAAATTAAGCAGACAGGAAATCATCCAAACATGAGGATAAAAAGGTCTGACAGGGAGTGTTTGAAATATGAGAAGGGGTGCTAAGAACTCTCCCAAAGAACAGAAACAGCCAGGAGACTGATATAATCATAAAGGGCTGCAGGGAACAAAAGAGTGCCTGGAAGCAGAGGAAGAACTTCTAAAACCCAGACCTCCCTCAACATGGAACTGACGTCCAGAACTGGTCCTGGTCAGATCTGAGGCCAGTTTGGACCCCATAAGCCCAGAGATATGATTATCAGGATTTTGCTCTATCCAAGTCAGAGTGTGGCTTTAAGACATTTCATATCAGTGACATTCCAATCCGAGAAACCAGGAAAGGGCAGAAATGTGATCCAAAGCCCTCCTTGGAAACATCCACACTCTTTTCCGAAGTCTCTTCCTGAATTATCATTGCCTTAGCATCACAGCTCCGCTAATGACGAGGCTGAACTGCAAACACCACAGAAGTCTCTGGAAACAATGGGAAAATATAAAAAATATAATCAAGGAGTCAAACCACAGCACAGTGATAATTATTCTTATCGAGTCATTCCCCCATTGAATATAATAAACCAGACACTATAATCTTCAGGCAAAATGTGGCAGAAACAGCTGTAGGAATGAAAGAACATGCTAACGAGATCAGAGACCATGAAAAAGAAAAAAAAAAGCCAAAAAACAAGAAAAAGAAGGAGAAAACAAGAAACTCCCACTCTATCTCCTCTAGAAGTTCTCTCTCTCTCTCTCCCCCTCTTTAAGCCTAATTTCTCTACGGCTTATTTCTCTTGTTCTCTTGAAACATTTTCTTTAAGGGTGACTGGTTTCTGATTTCCACGGCTTTAGAGTAAAGTTTGTCATGCCAACTTGGAAAGAAGCCAGACTGTAGATAAAATAGAAACATTCCACAGAAAAGCAAGGAAGTCTTAGGCCAACACGGGCACAGACACCAAATATAAATTGAGCAGAAGCCTTGCTCTGAGCCACTGCCTCCAGGAAGTCTCTCTTGACTTACACCAAGAGGTGCTCTTTCCTGACTCAAGGAACAGACAAGAAGGAGATGGCAGAAATCCCTGGTTCTTTTTTTTTTTTTTTTTTCCTTTTTGCTGTTTATGGCTAGGGCCAGGCTTGAACCCACCACCCCTGGTATATGGGGCCAGTGGCCTACTTTTTGAGCCACAGGCACCCCCCAGATCCTGGGTTCTTAAAGCTGTTTCCAGTAAGCTGGGCTATGAGGATTTTTTAATAATAAATGGCACCTCCCCGGGCACCTGGGCTGCTGCCGGGGCGTGCATGGAGCTGTCACTGCAGCTTTCAGATAAGTAGATGGCAGACCACGATGGGTCCTCATCAACCCTGGCTAATTTCATCCTTTAGCATTGTAGCAGTGGAATCTTTGGATAAACGGTTGCATATTTGAAAAAAAATGACACATTGCTATTTAACTCATAACCAAAACAAAAGGAATGCCTTAACCTTTTGAAAGAATGGTCTTGCTAGAAATAGAAACTTTGTTTTAAATATAGAGCCATGGAGGGGATGTCCTCATCATGTAATTACATTACTGGAGACGTTCTGTTAGGAAACAGACACGCAGTGTCAGCGAATCCCCCCGCCTATGGATCTACAGTTGTGTAGAGAAAATTATATTTCTCACAGAGTTCTATAATGACCATGTAGATAAATAAGAAAGCATCTATTTACATACGCACATACTCTAATGTAGTATTACAGGCGCGTATTGTATAACTGCAGCCTCTTCCCATCTAAGGAGCAAACTCAAGAACAATTCTATTTTATGCACCGCAGTGGCATGACTAGTAATTAAAGCAAAATCACTTAAACATTTATTGCCCAATATTAGACAAGTATTTTCACAATAAAGCCGGTTCTATTTATTTAAAACACAAAATTATAATGGAAAATTACCCTGCTCACTTAAACCCCAATACTACGGAGGCAAAATAACACTCACCCCCCTCCCCCCCAATGATCTAATCTAATAAGCTGGGAATAAAGCATTGTGAATAGTGAAGGATTAGACCTCAGAGAATATCTACACTCTATGTTTCCAATAAAATAAGTATGACAGAGAGAGAGTTTAGATTAGCAGAAGGGACACCCGAGGAGGGGCAAAGCAGGGAAGAATTAATCTTGGATTCTTACCTTGTCTGTCCAGGTACATAGTCAAGAGCCTGCAACTGTGGCCAGATGCTGAGATTTGAATCTCAGCTCTTCCCATCCACCCTCTCCCTGCACCAAACTGACTGGGTGTTTTCAAGCAAGTAACTTACCCTCTCTATGCCTCAGACTAATAATAGGCTTTATGACAACTAACACTGGCTTTATTTTTTTAGTTACTAAATGAACCAGACAAATCTTCACACTTGTTTTGCTTTAAATTTTCTACCTTGTAAAAGGCAGATAACTTATTGACCCTTCTTTATAGGCTACCATGACTATCGGATCAGCTTATCTGGCATGGCTGTTGTTCTATGTAGCAAGCGTTTTAGCTATTATAGAGCTCTTTTGGCCCTACTCCATATAGTGATGAGAGGTTAGAATAGGTCAGTGACAGTCAATCTCTTTTTTTAAAACCCAAATGCCGACATATAAAGCACTCAGAAAGGCATTATTGATTGATGTAAAAATTCAAATTTATAAAACTATTTACTACAGAGCTTGATCAAGAGGAAAGATTATTTTAGTGGTACACACATAGCTAAAATTTGTTTGCAAAAGCTAAAAATTCAGATATTGCCCCCAAAGTCATAAAACTATCTCCACTACCATGATAGTATCACAAGATATATTGATTTTTCACCAAGTAGCAGCGTCTGAGGCTTGAACATCATTTTACTGAGAACACAGCGAAGAAGGGAACGAAGACAGAGTTTTACAGAAATTCACATATGCAGTTATGAATTTAAAAAAGCAGTGTGGGGTAAATCTTGTGGCATAATCCACGATACATCTAAATGACTCTTAAAGAAAAAAAGAAGTAAAGGAAAAGCTACAACTATTTAGAGCTAAAGTACAAAAGCACTGGGAGATTCAGCCAAAGTGGCAATGAAAGGAAAATTAATAGTCTTGGATGTATGCATTAGAAAAAGAACTAATAGAACTAATTATAATAATGAACTAAAAGAACTAATAATGTTTAATTTCAAGAAACAAATGGGGGAACTCAATAAGTAGAAGGTTAGGATTTAAAAAGATAAAACATTTTGGGCAGCACCTGTGGCTCAAAGGAGCAAGGCGCCGGTCCCATATGCCAGAGGTGGCAGGTTCAAACCCAACCCTGGCCAAAAATCACAAAAAAAAAGATAAAACATTTTTCCTAATGGAATGAGAAGAAAATGTTTAAGTGTCTTCCCAAGACGGTCAGTGGAATACAACTGGAAACCGTCAGGCTCAATAGGAGATACTCAAAATATATAACACCTGCAGGGCACTGAGGAAGAAGGCAGGCTGCCTGGGCCAGGGCAGATGTATTGTGCCTGGAATCTTGAGGACATGTGGGTCGTGATGGTCCCAAGATAGCAGCTGGGTGGACACTGAAGTGAGCCGTGGATATTTCAATATTTCAGTTTCTACAACTGCTGGGTCCTTTCCCGTCAGCTGAGCTAACTCACGTGGGTGCTGAAACAGGATGGTGTTTACGATGCCTTCTAGCTTTCTCTGAAACTCAGAAGTTTCCAATGTTTTGCTCAGGTGGGGTTGGACAGGGTCAGGCAGGAGCCATCCTGAGACCCAGGGAGAAGAGCAACAGCCCCCTTCTCCCACCCCATCCCCACTCGGCCCACACAGGGCACACACCCAGCCCCACAGCCACACATACCCACAAGCAACACACCCACAACACTCATACACACAGCACATTCTCATACACATACAGGACCCTCTCCCACACATACAGGTACACACAACACACTCTCACACACACAAACACATACACATAACATACATAAAACGTCCCACACATACACACAGCACATGCACGTGAACAGCACTCATATGCATAAACACAACACACAATACACGCTCACACTGTATATAAAAACAGCACACACACATAGACAACACTCACTGTCACACATATACACTCACATGCACAATACTCACACATGTACACACAACGCAACACGACGTCGGTAACTTTTCAAAGCCTGACATTATGTGTCCATCCTGCATTTTCTAGCCCTGGACTCCAAGACTCCCATTTTCTTGAGCAGATTCTGTGCTGTCTGGGGGGTGCAGGGCCTCCACAGAGCCCCTGGGCAGATTTCCAAGATCCCAGGCCATAGTAGCTCCTTGAAGAAGAAAGATCATCTCAGAGACTGGGAGCCCTCTAATTCCCCTTCTGGGGAAAGGAGGGGTTCTGGGACATGCGCTGTTTCCACAGTTGGCACCAGGGGAGGGAACCCCATCTATGTGGGTGGCGCCTTCCAACACCACTGGATACTGAGCCTCCCTGCTCGGCGTTGGGTGACAGGTGCACCAAGCAGGCGCCGTAGGAGCCCCCCCGCCCCCCTCAGAGGGTTATGATCTTTTATTTTTAATCCTTCAAGAAAATCGGAAGCAGTGCCGGAGAGCTTTGGCTTAGAACCTTGACATGTGAGAATTATACGGTCTACCACTTCCAAGAAAGCCGCTGTGACTCACAGCAGAGAGAGAAAGAGAGGCAGAGAATATATTTTCAATGAAGAACTGTTAATGATTTTGAAACAGAACACAGAAAACTGATGTGGCTCCTAATAATAATATTTCCAGATGATAGTCCCAGGGCTAGGGGAAGAAACAGCTTTTCTAACAACAGAAGAAGGACTACAAAGGAGGGTGGAGACTGACCTCCTTCAAACAAATCACTTTGCTTTGCCTTCCCAGAAGCAAAAGAACTGCACGGGGCTTAGATTTCTTAAGACATTAAGATACACATTTAAAGTAATCTCCCTGAGTAAATGAGAAAATATCATGAATGTTATATTAATCAGGTTGATAAAAATATCTCCAATCGTATGTGAAGCCCACACACTGTACTCCTTGACTGAATTATTGTACAAAGCTATGACTCAATAAAAAAAAAAAAAAAAAAAGGAAAGCATACATCAAAAAAAAAAAAAAAAAAAGAAAGTATTTTTAAAAAAAGCATAAGCTATTTAAAGGAGATGTGCCAGGATGTAGGTTAATAATGGAAATGGAAAATTTGTATAAGAGAACCAGGCTTTTATTACAGCTAATTGATCATTCTAGAAATATTGCTCAATCTGGTTGTTGATTTTATGGTTCAGGAATCTGCATCAATCATTAAGAGTATCAAACCATCAAAGAAAAGCCATTTTAGAATTGTCAGTCAGGCACAAAACATTATTCATTTAAGTTCCTTTGAGCTCAACCTCCTCCATGAAGTCCTATCTCACCTCCTGAATTCTTTTCACACCTGCTGCTTTAACCACTCATTTTGGAATTTCATCATACCTGGACCCCTAGAGAAGTCTGTATTTTCTGTGTATTTATTTTTAAAAATTAGATGATAAAGAATTGTATTTTACTTTTATGCTAAACTGGTGGCTTGCCTAGTGCAGCGTTTGGTTACAGAATAATTATAGTAGAACAAACAGTATAGTACATTAGTTACGAGTGTATACCCTGGGGCCATACTACATTGATTTATATCCCATCTTTGTGTCACCTTATGTAAGTTATTTAATCTCCTTGAGCCTTAGTTTCCTTACATGTAAAATGATTACCAGTGAATATGAGTAAGACATCTAAAATTCTACCTGGTGTGAAGTAAATTCTTTATTAGTCATTGGTATCAATGATTTGTGTGTTGACGAGGCCCCTACTGTGAGGGCCTGGACTGCTTCCTGGTAGAGTGAGTTTTCCTGATACTGGACAATCTACTGCTCTACTGGTTAGCCCTTTGGTCACAATCTTGATGAATGATGTTTCTTAAGAGGAAGAAAACATTTAGTCATAAGTACCTGAAAGTGCCACAGCCTGTTCCATAAGGAGTAGTTTCTCTTGTCATACTTCCTGAAGGATATTTTCTCCATACCAGCATATATAAGGTTGGTGCACCACCTCCTTTTGATACAGAGAGCTCTGTTCTCTAAGGGTGAGGTCTGTTCTGTGATATGATTAGCTCTGTTGAAATGCTATTCTAGTATTGTCTAGTGGACTATGTCTTGTCCCAGACATATGATGGGTTGTTGGAGAGGCAAAGGAGGTGTGTTAGTAATGGAAAGTAATTATTATTCCTTGAAATGTACTGCATGTTAATCCTTGTGGTAGATGTTTTCATATATAGTATCACATGTAATCATCACAATTACTGATCAAATTTTAGAGCCAAGGAATCTGAAACTAAAAAGGCAATTTCTCAAGATCATACAACAATGGTTCATCTCAGAACATCATACAATCATGAATACTGTATGGTGGTAGAGTCAGGATTTTATTCATTTTTTCAAACATCTACAACCAGAGAACCTTTTTTAAATTTTTAATTAAAAAATTTTTGGAACCACGATTTTAATCCAGTTCTTCAGCTAGGGTACGTGTAATTTTTCTTGAATAACTTATATGTAGTCATAGAAAAGGTCAGGGTTCCCATCCTAATCTATTAAACTCTGACATTACTTGAAACACCGTACTAGTTCAGGAAATGACTCTTAGTAGCTGTTCAGCTTGCTTTGTAATGAGTTTCTGTTACCTCCTACTCCTGCCGCTACAAACATTTGCACAGGAGCAATCTGTTCTCATGTGTCCATCTCTCTTGAGCTCTAGTTTGAGAAGAGGTTTTCCTAGCCTTATTGACACATTATTATTCTTCTTGGAGCTTTTGTTGAGATGACTATAGGCATATGACTCAAGGATGCTTTTATATGTGGGATCACTTTTAATTCTCTTAATGCCTTTTCTCCATCCTTGTGGTCCTTGTGCTTGCGAGGAAGCTAATGATACTTTCCTGGTGGACAGAACACTGGTTCCTCCCCGTAGAGAGTCTGATTCTTCCATCTCAGTGATACTTCTGTATTTTTTCATGCTTATGCTAAAAAGGGTTTAAATATATGAATAAATTTTAGGGTTTCCAGATTTAGCAAACAAAAATACGTGTGTGCGTTTCAAATATTACAAGAGACACACTCATTCTAAAATATTATTCATTGTTCATCTGAAATTCAAATGTAACTGGGCATCATGAATTTTTTCTGGCAACTCTGAAATTTGGAATTCATTGTGATATGTTTCTCTCTATGCTCTTTATTTACTCGTTTCTGTGCAATATAATCTCATTCTCACTAATAAATATGGAGGGAGAGGTATTCTCAGTACCTACCACAGTGCTTACATACAATAGGTGCTCAAATATTTTTTTAAATAATTTTATTAAATCATAATTGTGTACATTGGTGCAATCATAGGGCAGAATGTGCTTCATATACAATCAGAAACATTTTGATCGTACTGTGAGAGATAGCCTTCATGGCATTCTCTTAATCACTATATAAAGATATTAATATGCTACATTTAATGAGTTTCACCAGTAGCCTACTAAGATGCACCGTAGGTGTGATCCCACCAATTGCATTTTGATGGAAGTTGGAAGTAGAACCAGTCATGGGAGCCAGACCAGTCAGCTGACAAGGCTCTGACACCTGAGGGATGGGTTTCACCTAATTCACATCTGCCCTAGAGCAGCCCTAAGAGAAAAAGCCACTTTAAATATAAACATGTCAGTGAATTGCATTTTAGACCAGCCTAAAGGGCACTTGGAAGTGCGAGTCTGGGCATCTATGACCCAACTCCTGGACTGACCATTTTAGAAGTGTTTCTGGGGCCTCTCTGTCATGTTCATGTTTGACTGACAGGTCATTTACGCACGAACCTTCCATTATTTACAAGATATTAGCAATCTCCTCAGTTTCCATTTCTCTCGGTAGATGGGTGGTATTAATACTTCTGCCACAGTTCAAATAGATTTCAGATTTTTGCTCAATGGAAAATGTACAGGGACACTTTGAGGGTTGTTTTGTAAATGTCGATGATGAGAGAATGGTTTTATTTCCTCAGATGGGAATGATTTTTCCACTTCTTGCTTTAGGAGCTCTAATTTTCCAATTTTTGCACATTATGTAAATTAATTTAAAAATATTACCAATGGAATTTTTGTTATCACGAAAAAAGCTTTATAATTTCTTTCCGATTGTTTAATTAATGCAAATCTTTGTAAAAAAAAAATTCCAATCAGCTGAAAAGTCTTAGAAAAAAGAAAAAAAATCCCCTGAAATTCCCACCAAAATAAGATAGCCACCATTAACATTTTGATCGTCATCTTTTTGTACTTTTACTACATAAGCACACATACATAATTTTTCATAAATTAGGTCAAATACAGGCGGCTTTTTGTTTTTTATAACAAACTCCTTTTTAATCCCGCTTCTTTTTTCCTTACTTCCATCCATACCATTATGTTCAAAGACATCAGTGTCACAACCAAGTCTGCACCTTTCTATATCTCTGAGTACCTAAATAAATAAAAATGGGAAAACATGCAGTTTATACCCACGCATGTTATGTGTACATTTATGGGATTTTGCCAATGATGAATTTAGGATTTGTGTCATTTACGAAAATGAAGTTTTACTATTGATTTCTCATTCTTCTAAATTTCACAACATAAAAATCCCTTCATTTTAAAGGTAGCCAGTGGTCCATTGGCTCTATTAAGCCTCTACTATTAAATGAGCAACCACTTTGCTTCTAGTTTTTCTCTGCCATCAACAGTATTGCAATGAACAACCACACACACACATATATATATAGTTTATTATGGGGTAGTACTTTTATTTGTATAGGGTAGATTTTAGAAATGGACTTATTAGTTGAGAGTTTAAGTTTTAGTAGATATTGTGAGACTGGTTCCCTAAAATGTTGGGAAACTCACATTTCCATTAGCAAAGCATCTTTCCTGTGTCTTCGTTAACAAAAGATGTTATCATTCTTTTTCATTTTTTTAACCTGATTTTTTTTAGAAACTATCTCTGTCATTTCATTTTGGTTTACTTTTCTGACTTTTGTGACACTGGGTGTGCTTTGCCATGTTTATTGGCCATTTGGATATGCTCTTTCTTAAGTCTCCTATTCACTCCCTTTATGGGGCTTTCAATTTCAAAAGACTCTTTATATACAAATATATTTTGTATGGGGGCAGTGCCTATGGCTCAGTGGGTAAGGTGCCGGCCCCATATACCGAGGATGGCGGGTTCAAGCCCAGCCCGGGCCAAATTGCAACAAAAAAATAGCTGGTCATTGTGGCAGGTGCCTGTGGTCCCAGATGCTCAGGAGGCTGAGGCAAGAGAAACGCCTAAGCCCAAGTCTTGGAGGTTGCTGTGAGCTATGATGCCACAGCACTCAACTGAGGGCAATAAAGTGAGACTCTGTCTCTAAAATATATATATATATACAGACATATGTTTTGTATGCAAATAATTCTCTTATATGAGTTACTAATATTTTCTTTGTCCATTATATGTCTTTAAGCTTTATGTCATTTTTTCCATACAAAAACATTTAACTGTAGTGAAAAGTTTATCTTTTTTTGTATAGTTTCTGGAGTTCCCATCCTGTTTTAAAGTGTCTCTCCAACTCTTAAATTATACACATTTTCCTGAATTCTATACTAACATATTTAAAAAGTTGAATATTTAATCTACCTGAAATTCTTTATATAAAGGTCCATCTTTTTCTTCTGGATTAATAAACAATTACAAAAGTAAGAATTTTTTTTAAGTAAGTAAGTAACTTTTTCATTGAACTGAAATATCATGTTTTTGTTTTATTTCTAAATAAAACAAAATTTTAAATTTTTTTCTACTACTCACTATTACACTCTGCTAATCTGGTTATGTGTCATATTACTATTGTTCACAATGGCTTTATTGTGTATATTTCAATGTATTAGATTCCTTTCCTCAGCTTAGAGATAAACTGGTGATTAATTTGTTAAAAGCAATTCAACGCTCTGGAGTCAAGTTGAATACTGGCTAAAAGTTACTTAATATCTCTCTATCTCAGTTGACTTAACGGTAAAATCAGAATGACAGTATTTATCACAAAGAGTATGAAGGTTAAACGAAACAAACAGAGCAGTCCAAAAATCACCTGACATATTTTTGAGCACAAAATTAATTAGGCTTTGTGATTTTCTTAGCTATTGTAAGACATTTCTTGTTCCATATAAATTTAAAGATCACTTCATTGAATCTTTCCTGCAACCCCAAACCCTCCAAAAGCAACTCTTGGGAGTCTAACTTTAATTGTACTAAATACACATAGTCATATTGGGACAATTTTTTATGATACTAAGTCTCTCATAACCTAGAACTCATGTTTTTAATTTATGCCTTCTCAGATCTTGTATAAAGTTTTCGTTAATGAACCTAGTTTAATGCATACAAAACCTATCTTTTTTGTTAAATTTATTTCTGTTCTGGCCCGATGCGGTGGCTCATGCCTGTAACCCTAACACTCTGGGAAGCTGAGGCGGGAGGATTCCTTGAGCTCAGGAGCTTGAGACCAGCTTGAGCAAGAGCAAGACCTTATTTCTACTAAAAATAGAAAAAAAATTAGCCGGATGTGACAATGGGTGCCTATAATCCCAACTACTTGGGAGGCTGAAGCAGGAGGATCACTTGAGCCCAGGAGTTTGAGGTTGCTGAGCTAGGCTGATACCATGGCACCCTCGCCTGGGCAACAGAGTGGGACTCTGTCTCAAAATCACTTGTTTGTTTGTTTGTTTTCAAAATCACTTTTTCTATTAGTTTAAATCTAGCCTTTTCCTTATTTCCAGCTTTTGATGGTTATTCCCAGCATAGGGAAAATCACATCATCCTGTATATTCATTCTAGAATTTGTCTTTTATTCTAGATAAATAATTAAATCACCAATAAGAAAGATGCACATGCCTTCTTTGCTAATATTTACATTTGATGTTTCATTCTCCTATCCTTAGCATCTTATCTAACATTGTCTAATGATGATGATATATCTATCTTCATCACAGAGTAAGGGTGAAAGGGTGACTAAATGATCCTGTGAGACATAAGTGAAGGACACAGATTCTTTTACCTTCAGGAGAGGACCTATCTTATAACATAATGAGCAGGTGACATCATCCCCACCAGAGGAACAACACTCACGGTTCCATTTTCTTTAAGGCACTCTCACTGTCAATGACACTGGTCAACCAAGGTCAGGATTCCATCCACCTTTGAGAAGCAAAACTGCCGTTTCCAGGGGTATTTCATTCCCCACTGCCCTCTTCCAAATTATCTCAAGACTCTAGTTTCTTATCTTTATGGTTCCTTGGGACAAATAATAAATAAAAACTTCAAAAGGATGTAAAGACTAATGTCTTTACCAACATAAAGATTGAATAATATGCTTTTTCCATTTTTCTCTCAGGAGGGAATTAGTGTAATTTATTCATCCTCTTATATGATCATTCAGCAAACACTTATGCGGTTCCTATGAGTTGACATCTCTTTTGAGATTGGTCTTAAAAACCAATCCCCACTTTTGAAAGGTGCTTGTTCTAGAGAGAAATCAAACAAACATAAAAATAGAAATACTATGTGATGAGTTTTACAACACAAGCATCAAGAACCATGCAGGCCTGGGATTTTATCCCTCTTGCAAGCTAACAAATTAGCTTCTTGCAAGCTAATTGTTTCAGAGGTATTAGAAAAAGACATGAGACTTCTAGATCAGACACGAAAAGTGTTATAATTCAAAGCAAAAGCAATAGAGCTTTGTGTTCATTTGCACTGGTGCTCCATGCGCTCCAAGTCCCACACAGGGAGGTGACACCATGGGCCACCATGGATGATTGTACACTCAGCGTGTGGCATTGCAGGAGAGGAATTCACTGCTTTTAGGGCTCGGGAGCAAACTATTCTTTGGCTGAAGGAAGATGTTACCTTGTCCTTCAAGATTACTTGCCATCAATACAATCCTGAGAATGGCACAAATAAAGAACTGTCAGGGGGTGGAGCCTGTGGCTAAAAGGAGTAGGGCGGTGGCCCCCACCGGAGGTGGCGGGTTCAAACTCAGCCCCAGCCAAAAAGTGCAAAAAAGAACAGTCAGTGCTCGTGCCTACAATCCTAGTACTCTGGAGGGCCAAGTTGGGAGGAGGTTCTCTTGAGCCCAGGAGTTTGAGACCAGCCCGAGCAAAAGCAAGTTCCCATCTCTACAACAAATAGAAAAATTAGCTGGGCATGTTGGTAAGTGATTATAGTTCTGACTCCTTAAGAGGCTGAGGCTAGAGGACCTCTTGAGACGGGGAGTTTGAGGTTGCAGTGAGCTATGATGATGCCACTGCACTCTAGTCAGGGCAACAGGGTGAGACTCTTGTTGAAAAAAGACAGAAAGGAAAGGAAAGAAGAAAAGAAAAATCGAATGGTCTGGGCTTTATCTTCTCGACACACCCAGAAAACCTTGCAGGGACACCCTCAGACCATGGCAGGTTGAACTCCAGGGTGCTAAGGCCTAAGCTGCCTCACAAGAAATGACTTCATAATTTTATAACCAAACACATGGTTATTTTCTATTGGTTTGTTTAACCACTGCAGCTATCTTGAGGTTCCACAAAAAATGGTTCTCCCTAAACAAACTGATCATAAAGACAACTTCTAGGGAAAATAAACTTAAATACAGCTGTGGCTTATAGGGTCTGGTTACATAAAAAAAGAATTGGCATTTTCAAAAATGGCACTATGAAACATAAAAAAAAGAATTGGCTTTTTAAGAGGAAATAGCAATTTTTGAAAAGTTGTAGTTTGTAGAAGGAGAAACACCTGGATTTGAGGCATTCCTTTCCCCTGACTTCCTCATTCTGTGACTTTTCACACATGGCGTAACCCCTGGGCTTCCCAATATCTGCTTTGCCGGCTATTGTCAGGCGAAAAGCAAAGCCTGTCCTGCACCATAACACACAGTACTCAGTACTCGGCAGGTCCTACTGTAGGTATATTCAAACATAAAGGATAAGCATGTTTTGTCAACATCTCCCTTTTTCTTCTGGTCATTTTCGAATTGAGCAATTTATATACCTCTTAACTATAAGAATGTGAATTCCCTGCGAGCACTTAATTTGAGTTGTCATAATGGCGACTGGACTCCAACTCTCTTTTCTTCTCTTTTCACCTGATTAATAAAGTTTTGAAGCTAGCAAATTCCCCCAGAGAGAAAGACTTGATATGGGATCTTTGTGTGAGTGCACTTTAGCATTTCTTGTTTAGTTTTGATCATAAAAGTAACACTTGCTTAATTTTTTAAAAAATCTAACAGTACCAAAGAATTGAAGTGGAAGGAAAAATACCCTTTCCCTAATCCCATTGTCCAAAGGTTAGCCATTGGTTGGAGCTTGATGTTCCTTCTCAAGTCTTTTTCTACGCAAAGAAAGTGTAGTATTAATGATTCTCTTCCAAAGAGCATGTGGACTATGTGCAGGGGAGAGCACTGTGTTGCGATTTCTAATTGCTAGCCTATGTGAGTTAATTTTTTATTCAAAGCCGCTTTCAGTGTATCTGTGTGCATGTGCGGCTTTGTCCTGAAGAAATGCCAGGAAAGTCCCCACTGTCTCGTGTTTTGAAAATCCCCAAATACATCGTCTTTCTTTTTTTGGAGTTTCTTTTACATTCACCTAAATCTATTTCCTGGAACACAACTCAGTCTTACTTCATTGGCTTTTTATGATCAGTTTTGGTTATTTCTGTGAAACTGTAATAGGAATAATTCAAAGAATCTTAGCTTCTGTTTTTATTGATTTTACCGTTTATGAGCTTTAAACTCTCCTAACACCTCCATGAAGCAACACAGAAAATGCCATACATTTACAGAACGCTTCGTATTACAAGTCACAAAGTTCTTTCTCTAGTGTCTGACATGCTCTGTGATGAATGACAAGCCTCATTATCCTAGCTAACAAAGCAATGAAGATGAAGGTCACGCAGCTACTGAGCCACAGAAACAAGTCCCCTGACTTTGTACAGAGGGCTCTCCAGCTCCTTTTCAGAGCAATTGTCTCTAAGGGTTAAGTCTTCATAGACATAGAATGTTATGCAGGAAATGTACCAGAATGTACTTAACTTACAGAAGATGCCTTTAAAAAGGAGTTTCCTTGAAAAAAAAAGAACGTGGATGTACCTGCAACTGGTTTTTAGCTAGTTTAAGATGGATGTACTATTATTTGCACAAATTATAGGTCATTAGTAATCTGTCTCCATTGAGAATCTGTACCCGACCTCTCTTTTATCAAGAGTACCTTTGTGATGACAAGAGAAGTTACAGCCAACTTTTAGTACCGGAGGCAAGCAACGTAATTCTTTGGAATTCATTTATTTCTGGCAAGTGGAATAGAATACAGAGGGCGTGTGAGAACTGCAACTTCAGTAAGACAATTTTAAGAAACAAAAAGAATTTTTTTCATGGCAGTCTTAGTAAGGCTACAGAAAACTTGAATAGAAAGTACACAATCCCCCTACGCTCCCTTAGCCGCCTCCTCCGGAAGATTCTGCTACATATTACCTTAGTGTGGTATATTGGTTACAACCGACAGACCAGTATTACCTTATCATTGACTGAAGTCTGTAAATTACATTAGGGTTCACTCTTTGCATTACAGGGTTCTATGGGCTTTAACAAATGCGTAGTGTCATGTACCCATCATAATAGTATCGTCCAGAAGAATTTAATTGTCCTAAAAATCTTCCGTGCTTTCCCCATTAACCTCTCACTCCCTGTCTCCCCTCATAACCCTTGGCGACCACTGATCTTTTCAGTGTCTCCTCAGTCCTGACTTTCCTAGAACATCATGTAGTTGGAATCATGCAGGTTGCAGCCTTTCAGATCGTCTCTTTGGCTTAGTAGGATGCATTTAAGTTTCATTCATGCCTTTTCGTTACTTGATAACTCATTTCATTTGAGTTCTAAGTAACACTAAAAATTTCTCTGTTCAGGGCGGCGCCTGTGGCTCAGTGGGTAGGGTGCCGGCCCCATATACTGAGGGTAGCCGGTTCAAACCCAGCCCCGGCCAAACTGCAACAAAGAAATAGCTGGTGTTGTGGCGAGCGTCTGTTGTCCCAGCTACTCGGGAGGCTGAGGCAAGACAATCGCCTAAGCTCAGGAGTTGGAGGTTGCTGTGAGCTGTGTGACGTCATGGCACTCTACCAAAGGCCACAAAGTGAGACTCTGTCTCTACAAAATAAAAAAAATTTCTCTGTATCTTGGTGGCTTCCAAATCTCTGCCACTGTTCCTAAAGCCACTATCAACATCCATGCACAGGTTTCTGCATGGAAATGAGTTTTCAACTTCCTTGGGTAAAGGAATGTGATTGCCGGATCACGTGGCAAACGTGTTTAGCTTTATAAGGTCAGAGAGAGGCCAAACTGTCTTCCAAAATGGGTACATCACTTTTCATTCCCACCAGCAATAAATGAGAGTCCCCATTGTTCTGCGTCCTTGTCAGCACTTGGTGGTGTGGCACCCACGGGGGCCCAGTAGTACCTTGTTGCTGTTTCAATTTGCATTTTGCTGATAACGTGACTTAGAGCATCTTTTCAGAGACTTATTTGCCACCTGCATGTCTTCTTTGGTATTTGGATCATTTTTATATTGGGTTTGTTTCCTTCTTGTTCAGTTTTAAAAGTTCTTTTCCCACTTTGCGTAATAGTTCTTCATCAGATCTATCTTTTGCAAATAATTTTCTCCCACTATGTGGTTTGACTTTTTATTTCTGAACAGTCTTTCACAGAGCAGCAATATTTAATTATGTTAATTAAGTTCACCTGATCACTTCGTTCTTTCATGGAGTGTGCCTTTGGTGTTGTCTAAAAAGTCATCACCATTCGAAGGCATCCAGTTTTTCTCCTATGTCCTGTTGTGGGAGTTTTGTAGTTTTACATTTTACGTTCAGGTCTATGGCCCACTGGAGTTCATTTTTGTGCAGGGTGTAAGGTCTGTGTCTAGATTCAGTTTTTGTGTACATACAGCTGTTCCGGCACTATTTATAGAAAGGACTGTCTTTGCTCCACTGTGTTGCCTTTGCCCCTTCTCAGGTCTGTTTCCGAACTGACCTTTCTGTTCCATTGATCTATTTGTCGGTTCTTTTGCTGACACCACACTGACTCGACCACTGGAGCTTCACAGACACTCTTAAGTCAGTGGTGTCAGTCCCCCAACTTGCTTTTTTCCCTTCAATATTGCAGCTATTCTGGGTCTTTTACCTTTCCACATAAGCTTTTAAACTAGCTTGTCAATATCCACAAAAAAAAACTTGCTAGGATTTAGATTATGATTCATTGAATCCATAGATTAGTTGGATTAAGTGTTGAGTCTTCCAGTCTGTTGATAAACTGAACATGAAATTTATTGTATTTTGCCGTGTAACAAGTGCACCCACATTCTGGGCCCAAACTTTCAGGAAAACACCCTTCAAGAAAGTGGCCAGCTCTTGGCTGGGAGAGACATCTGGGGAGGACTAACACGCTCCTGGTAAACATGTGGATCCCACCACCACCGGCAGCTGCCCACTCTGTGAAGGCTGCTCCGCCTCTCTCTCCCAGGAGCCCTTCCCTCCCTGCCATGTCAGGATTGTGGCCGAGAAGGAACAGGTGTGGCCGGTGGGGCAGAAGTTTTGAGGCCACTCAGCCATGCAGCCAGGGGTCCCTAGTGCCTGTGCAGTTCTCCCAGTCCCCTCCACGTGGCCAAAGCTGGACTTGCCGTCCCCACCACTTCTCCTTCCCCTGATGGCCACACTCAGCACAGGCCCCTCTGGCCTACAACCACTGGATCCTCCTAGGCTGGACCTTGTGCGCCTGGCAGGCCCAGGTGGGAGGGTGGTAGCCCACTGGGCTCCCCCACACCCAACTTACGTTACCCTTGTATAATACACGTTCTTATTTTACCCTCAAAAATTTGGGCACACAAGTGCACATTATACATGGCAAAACAAAAAAATGTGCACACAAGTGCACATTATACATGGCAAAACAAAAAAAAAAAAAAAGTGCTATTGTGTTTTTGATTTTAAGTTCCAGTTGTTTGTTCCTGTTATATAGGAAAGCAATTGACCTTTGTGTCTTAACCTTGCATCCTATTACCTTGTTATAGTGGCTTATTTGTTCCTGGAAGGTTTTTTGGAGATTCTTTGGGACTGTCTACATAGATGATCACTTCATCCTTGAGCAAAGATAATTTTATTATTTCCTTCTCAATGCATAGACCTTTTCTCCTTTTCTTGCCTTATTTGCATTAGCTACTACTATAATATGGTATTGAATAGGAGTAGTAAAATGAGATGGCCTTGCTTCATGCTTGGTCTTAGCAGCAATGCATCTAGTTTTTCACCATTACATATATTATCTGTAGGGTTGTTGTTTTTTTTTTGTAGCTGTCTTTTATCAACCTGAGAATGTTTCTTTCTCTTTCTAGTATGCTAAGAGATTTTAATTATGAAAGACAATTGCTTTTTACCACTCTACATTAAACAGACTTAAGACAAGTAGGTCAGCTCTTCTTTAATTTTGCATGTTGACTTTTTTCACTGTGTACATAAACTTATGACTCTGGTGAGAAAGGATAAGGTAGAAGCCATTAAGAAGAATCACATGCTCAGAATAAAAAGAAGAAAATAATAAGAAACTGACGTTGACACCATGGTATTATATAGCAACTGGCCAATGCGCTTGACATTGGACAAGGATAAAAATCACTTAACAGCAGTGATTATGATAATAAAAGGGAAGAAAGCTAGCTGGCAGCAAGAAGTATGCAGTAGATTTCAGATTTCCAATTTTAAAAAGTGAAAGCATTTTACTTTTACTCTATAAATAGAGACAAATGCTTCATATCCTAATTGATGCTTGAGTACAGCATAATGGCAGGTAGTTAAAAGAATAAGAGGTAAAAATTCTTCAAAGTGAGGTTAGGAGAAGAGCTGAGATGGAGAGGTGGGGGTGTCCTGTCCATATCCTCTTGGCCTTTTCATTTTACTTCACCAAGTAGAATTCCAACTGCCAGCATCCCATCTTTTTTTATCTATAATGATAGGTGACAAGAGCTGATGTAAAAAAACCCTTGCTCCCAGAGTTCTAGAGTAGCTAACTCTGAGTCCCATGGTCTATTCTGAGTTTCAGGATTCATCTCAGCAAATGGTTTGAGGACCCTTTACTGGCCACTTTCTCTTCTTGTCTCAATTGCCCACTCCCCTGACAATGTTTCCTGGTATCAACTCCCACTTAAACAAAGTGCACTGGAATACTTGTCTGAGGGTTGGTTTCTGGAGGAAACCCACATCCCCTTTGATCACTAATGCCTTCCTCATTCAGGGCTCTCCTAAAACTTCTCTCTTTGCTTGACCCAGACCCCATTTCTCTCATCCTGCAGTTTCCAGGTCACTGGAGCCGGAGAACACCACCACCGAAAAAACCCTTCACCGCACAGGGGAAATTACTTAAATTTGGTGTTAATTCTCTCAGGTGTTTTTACATTTCAAAAAGGATTACTGGGGAAAGGACCCAAAAGAGTGAATGCCTCCTGGTGAGATCTCAGGCTCTATGTCACCTCCACTAATGCAGGAGATTATTTTAAGCAGGCCTTTTCGCAAGGTTTGCTTCTGACTCTGGTACTAACATTTGGAAGAAAAAGAGCAGGTGAACTAGTTACTCTTTAAGGAGAAGTCAAATTTAGAAATTAGATCCAAGGGCAGTAGAAAGGGAATCCAAAGCAAAACCAAGAAATGTAGCATAAAGTAGCAAAAAAAGAATAAAAGAGCATATTTACTGATTCTAGGATGAATTTTTCCACATTTTAACATCTCTGAAATCAGAATGCATCTTATAATCAATCAAACCTCTTAACTGCTGATGCATGTGGCAATCGCAGCATTGTCATTGGCTATGATATGAAACCAGGTCGTGGCTACTCATGTTTCATCACTTCAGTTGAATTATGTGCACAGCTGATACAACAACATATGTTGAGCTTAATTGCTGTTTAAAATATCATTAAAATGTAACACTTAGATTCAGGATTGAAACAAATAGTTGTCATGTATGCAGAATGAGATTATAACAAATCAGCAGGGTACAGCTTTGGTATTTGTTAAGCAAATATTTGTCAATGGATGAATGATCTTAAATTTCATATTTTCTTAGAAAGCAACAATAGAATGCTTTACAGGTTATAAGAAAGGAAAATGCTACAAGTGGATAAAGTTGTATTACCATATTTTGCTGTGTATATTGTGCCCCTTTTTGCCCAAATTTTTGAGGTGAAAAATAAGGACATGTATTATATATCTGTAGAACTAATTCCGTATCTATATAAATGTTTTTAATTATTTATGTATGTTTATGCATTAAAGACACAAGTACCTAAATATAAGCAAATAAAAATTAGAATTAAAAAATTTTAAAAAAAGATTTTTTCCCTGAAAGTTTAGGCAGAAAACATGGGTGTGCATTCTACACAATAGCTCATTATACATGGCAAAATATAGCAAATTTTATTACTGAAATTCATGCAAAATAGATTTCCTATCATACCCAAAGCAACAATAACAAGAGAAATTACCAAATCCCTTATAATAGATGAAAGAAATCTCAGCACAATAAAAGCTGGGTAAACAACTCATGCATTACAGAGTATTGTCATTAAGATATACAATATCCTGCTGCCTGAACAGAACACACTTAACTTCCAGCATGCCATTGAGAAAAAATGAAAATATGTGCTTAGTGATAGAGGATGGGTGGTTGGTCTTCCTTAGCAAGGCTTAAAATTATACTGTCAATGCAAAATGATCTTTAAGGAGATCAAGATTACAAATCCAGCTTATAAAGAGCAGCATATCACTGTGATTTTTTTTTTTTTTTTTGAGACAGAGCCTCAAGCTGTCACCATGGGTAGAGTGCCACAGCTCACAGCAACCTCCAACTCCTGGGCTCAAGCGATTCTCCTGCCTCAGCCTCCCAAGTAACTGGGACTACAGGCGCCTGCCACAACGCCCAGCTATTTTTTTTGGTTGCAGCCATCACTGTTGTTTGGCAGGCCCGGGTTGGATTCGAACCTGCCAGCTAAGGTGTATGTGGCTGGCGCCTTAGCTACTTGAGCCATAGGCTCCAAGCCTATCACTGTGATTTTAAGTCTAACTGCTGATTGCTAAAAATGCCACCATATTTAATTTTAAACTGTAAAATAATGTCTCAGAGTAAGAACTTCCTCAAAGATATTATTTGGAGTGAACCATAAAAGTAAATGGATGGTGGTTGAGCTGATTTAAAAAAAACTGAATTAGAAGTCTTCCGTGATTGACATCTGGGAATCTACTAGAAATCAGTAAAAAAAGATAAATATAAAATTCCTATGTTTGAGAATTAACCAATACATTTCTAAATGTCTAAAGTCTTAGGACAAAGGGAAAATCCTGATGGAAATTAGATAATTGAAAAGGAGAAAAATTCTATTAGTAGTGCACAAGATATGATTTGTGTGCACAGAGAATCCAGATGAATCTACAGATAAAATTTTTGAATTGATAAGAGACATTATGAATACATTATTAGGATCAATAAGAGTTTAGAAAGGTTGCTGCATTCAAAATCAATATAAAAACATCAGTTATATTTCAATATACCAGCCAAAAACAATTAGGAAAGAAAGATACTTATTCTAGTATTAAAAAAATACCAAGTACATAGAAATAAGCCTAATAATAGATGTATAATATCCCTACATGGAAAATTATAAAAATTATAATTTACAGCACACATTAAAGAAGACCTAAATAAATGGATTAGAACAAAATTATAAAGATGCAGTCTCCCTAGATTTATCTAAAGATTTAGTGCCATTCAAATTCTCAAGCAGAATGTGTGTATGTGTGTGAGGGGGGTGTGACTTGATAAACTAATTCTAAAATTTATATGGAAATGTAAAGGAAACTGTTCTACTTGACTCAAGACTTATCACAAAGCTCTAGTAATTATCTTTTGATGAAGCAGAGCTAGAGCTGTAAGATAGTCTTGAAACAAGTCCCCCTGCAAATGGGCACCTGATTCATGACAAAGTTGGCCCAGCAGAGTGGTGGTGAAAGAACGGGACGTTCAGCAACTGCTGTTGGAACTGGGGATCCAGGTGGGAAAAAGTCAAAGGAGCCTCTGATTATTAAAAAGCTCCAAGTGAATTACAATTAAAGGCAAAACCACAAAGACTAAAAAGATAATATAGGGGAAAAAATCTCCACGAGTGCAGCTCAGGGAAAGATTTCTTGAACAAGTCATGAAAAGAACAACCATAAAGGAAAAGATTGATAAATGGCTTTATTAAAATTAAAAACTTCTGTTTACTAACGCTAGAAAATAGGGAAAAGACAAGCCCGTGGGAAGAAGGTGTGTGCAGCACACACGTATAGAGAGGCGGGGACGCAAGAGAGAATGGGCAGTTTCCCTTTCTCTGGGATTCTCTTCCTTCCCACCTTCCATCAACACACACTCAGTGGTCTGTTTTGTTGCCATTGTTTGGAGATCCGGGTACTTGGTAACTACTAAAAAGTGAACGTGAGTGCATGTTTGATAGTCAGGAAAATAAAAGTACTCATTTGGTCTTGTAATGATCAATTTTCCATAATATGTTTTTGTCTCATATCTTTAAGTGAGGGATGAAGTTAGGAAAAATGGAAAAGGAAAGTGAAAAAGATATCCTATATGAAAACAGGGTGATTCCTGGCTCTTAACAAAGGAGAAAAAATGAGTAATTTAACCTTCCATATGTGGGGGAAACTAAATCTGAAAAAGAAGGTAAAAGTTCAGGTAAAAAATGAAAATGAAAAAGTGTACAACAGAACTGAGAAATGTCACAAGGTAGTATCTGAATGATCAACATGGAAATACTCCTAGAACAGAGAGAAAAACAAAGACAAAAAAAGGTAATTCTTGGATTCTTAGAGGAACTCTTGATCTTGAGAAAAGTTTTCAAGTTTTGGGTAGCACCTCTGGCTCAAAGGAGTAGGACACTGGCCCCATATGCCGGAAGTGGCGGGTTCAAACCCAGCCCTGACCAAAACTGCAAAAAGAAAGAGAGAGAGAGAAAAGTTTTCAAGTTTTACATTAAGAACAGAGCTTCCAAATTAGCTATAGAAGAAGCCTTTTATTTTTAACAATGGGATAATTTTTAAATACATTTAATACAAAATGAGAAAATATAGCTTTTCTTTGGAAGCTAAATGTAAGTTATATGAAGCAAATCAATAAGCAGGAAATTAACAGCAGGAACAAGTTCTAACTAGAAAGAACCTGAAATTGTCAACATGCA
The DNA here is from genome assembly GCA_963574655.1 of Perodicticus potto. Taxonomy (NCBI): domain Eukaryota; kingdom Metazoa; phylum Chordata; class Mammalia; order Primates; family Lorisidae; genus Perodicticus; species Perodicticus potto. Next base: position 26,821 of record CAUYRH010023230.1, read on the forward strand.
GAAATCAGAAATTTGGTAACCTTGCTTAAATAATAAGATCATTTTCATTTTTATACCCTGTGAGTTTCAGTTAATTCATTTTTGTTTTTTCTTTTGAAGATTTCTGATTTAAAGGGGGGAAAAGTTTTTAAGACCGTAGAATATGTAAGAGCAGGAAACCAGACAGTTGGGGGTGTTTACCCTGGTTTTACAAAAAGAAGTGTCAATTAATCACCTACTAAAGTTGGGGCAGCAGTCAAAGCCACAAAACAGCCAATGACCTTATTTTTTCCTTAGAAAGACTCTTTGGCCCACTCCCTCTTTCTACTACTGATTAATAGCTAATTTTTCACTTCATGGATTATGATTCTTTTTTTTCCGATCTTGACCTTTGGCCATTTCGTAGATAATACTACCACCTTGAGAGACGAGGGCAGAGGGAAACTGAATAAGTGTATTTGTCTACTGTGCTTCCTATTAATCCAGCCTTAAGGGAAAATCCAGGAAGGAAGAAATTTACCACTATTAAAAAAAGGATGGTGGTGTTCAAATTAGTCCTGTACATCAAGGTTAGAAAACTCAGACACCCACAGAGGCCTTGCAGGTAAGGGAAATGAGTCCTTGGAACACAAGATGATGTACACAATGGCGACCCTGGGTAGGACATGCTCCACCTGCAGGATTCCAGGATTTTAATTTACATAGCATACCCGATGGCTGAATAAGGCCCACAGGCTGCCAGTATACATTATCTGCACCTTGGAAATCAAAGGTATTTATGCTTAGATGTCATAAAAATCATTGAAATGTATGGTATAGTTGCACTCTAGTATACTAATACAGTTAGGAGCTAGTTGACATGAACAGCACCAAATAGGGACCAGAACAATGCATGATGCATAGACTTAAAGGAACAGCTGGGACCACCTGCTTCCTGGTAATTTATGAGGAAGTCACTCTTCTATTTAATACTTGCCCAAAGCCGAAAGCAAACCAACCCTCCTGAGCACGTGTTCAGAGTCTTTCTCAAGGAGGTGCTCAAGAACTATTTTTAATTGTTAAAAGTGATTTTTGAGGACAAAGAGAGAACTGTGTTCTCTTTAGGCATCTATGTTCACAGTGTGAGTTTCTGTAGCTTATAATAGAGTGTTGGAACAAATCCCAAATAATTTCACAGATTTATTGGGAGATTACTGTTGATTTTCAAGCAGTGATTTTTTTTTATGATGCATGTATTTAAGCATTTATGTTAATTACTTTTGTTCACTTTATTTTTTTAGGGAAAATTTCATGGAAATCCAATGCATGTAGCTGTGGTTATTTCAAATTGTTTAAGGGAAGAGAGGAGAATATTGGCTGCAGCCAACATGCCAGTCCAGGTAATATTGTGTAATCTTGTTATCACCTTGAACTCAATTTTTCTGAAACAGAAATTTTTATCTTTTCCCAGATTCTTCTACCTTATGAGAGTGGTACCACCATCCTTCCAAGCTCTTACAGTCAAGATGATGGGACTGTCTTTGAGTAGTTCCTTTTCTTTGTCTCCACACTGAGATAATTACCAAGTCTTTCCAGAGTTAATCTAGAATCTTATCTATACTCTGCCCCAGGGGATCACAGTGATAGTCCAGGAATATAGTAACTACGTACTATTGGAATTCCTAACTGAATACAGACTCTGCTTCCCCCAGTTTGATTATCTCATAGTCTAGCTGGTTCTAAAGCCTTCGGTAGCATCATGTTTCCTACCTCTCCAGTGTAAACTGGTCCATAAGCAGAAATTTGGTCTTACAGAAAATCCATAAATATTTGCTTGTCGGTTGTTTAAATGTACTTTGCCCTGACATATTTTAGGTTATATTTTATCCCACTGTGCTGAATGAATTCAAAATCCTATAAAGACAAGCAGAGGAATCAATGAAGTCCTTAAGGAATACTTTCTCAGTGAATCCTTACAAAAAGGAAAGAATATGTGGATAATCAGCTTTCCAGATGTCCTCAATAATTCGTAAATCAAACCACGGTATTTATTTTTGAAGATCTAACAAAAGTAGCAACTGTTAAAATTTTTCAGGTTTAGTTATTGTCAGGTAGTGGTTATGAGAACTTTGAAATTTTAACAACTTTATTTTTTAGATAAAGAAACTTACTGTATTTTTTAACTTTAAAAATATAGTAAGTTTAAGTACATATTGTTTGATTCAGTGCTTTTGCAGTAAAAAATTAAGATACTATTACAAATATATGATATTCTCGCATATATTTTTAGTTGTCCCTTTTTATAGCCCTTTTATCTCTAGTCCCTTGTGAGTGTCTTGTTTCCTTAAAATGTCAGACATCAGTCGAATCTACGCATTTGTTTAAGTATATGCCCATTGAAGTCGCTCTGAAGATAATTTGCCACACAAGGACTGGATTTTTAAATTCCAAGTAGATAGACAAATAATGAAGGCAGAAATGAGAGAGAACGTCATAAAGGCTTACCAATTTAAAGAACATGATATAGTTGAAGAACACCGGATTGAGTCAAGGACATGCATTCTACTTGAGATTCCTCCTCTGATTTGCTGTGGATGTTAGCTGAGTCATCGTGTTTCCAACCATAGCTTCCTGGCCAACTAAACTTCAATTCTAACTCTCATCTCTGTATATCCATAGACGTTTACATAAAAGGAACACACTCAGTGTCAGGTTACCAGTGTGACCAAGGAGTGTGCTTGGAAAAGCTGCATTTCTGCTGCAGGCTATCATCTTTACATTTTCTTTAGTAAACTCCTTGTTCTAGAGTAAAATTAAATCTCATCCTGCATAGTCAACATCCCTAATTCTAAATTTAGGCTTAATGTACTTTCACTATATCAATTTTTAAATTATATGTATTCGATTTTATGGAATATCAAATAATATAGATTTGTTACAGAAAATTAGGAACACCATTTTTAAATCATAAAATTATCTGCTCTTTCACTATTCATAACACACTGACAGCATTTTGGTGTGTGCTTTCTTCCAATCTTATGTATTTGAGCTTCTATGTGTATGCAGCCACATACTTGCAAATACATACTCGCGCTTATATACATTTGCAAATATGTATATATTATATATGATATTTTCATAATCTGTCCTATCCCTTAAAATTTAACTCTTTATATTATGTCATAAATATTTTTTCTACAGCATGATTTTTCTTGTCTGTGGAGTATTCTCTATCTCATTGATCCAAATTTCAGTTCAAATTATATACTATACATAGGCTATATTCCATTCATCATAAACACGTTTTTTTCAACACCAATGAAATTTCAAGATGTTCTTTTTCCAGGGACCTCTGGAGAAATCCTTACAAAGTTCTTCAGTTTCAGAAAGACAGAGGAATGTAGAGCACAAGGTGGCTGCCATTAAAAACAGTGTGCAGGTGAGTGATGGCCCATAGGCCCCTAGAAAGTCTCCCTCCCATCCCCCTGTGAGGGACTGTGCACCATTCTCCTGTGGGCCCAGAGGTAGTGAGTACAGAAATCTTAGGGAAGTTTGTTAGCAAGATAAATCTCTCACACATTATGTTTATATAAAAGAAAATTTCTTTGTGGGAAGCTTTTTAACTCCAATTTAACCTTTTTTGATAAAGGGTTATTTGGGTTATTTCTTCTTTTTTAGTAATTTTTTTTTTTTTTTTTTTTGGAGACAGTGTCACTTTGTAGAGTTCTGTGGGATCATCATAGCTTATAGTAAACTCAAACTCTTGGAATCTTCTTTTCATTTCTTTCTTTCTTTCTCTCTTTCTCTCTTTCTGTCTCTCTCTTTCTCTCTCTTTCATTAATCAGACCCAAGTGGGGTTCGAACCTGCCATTCCTGGTGTGCAGGGCCAACATACCGCACCCAGCTCTCAAACTCTTGGGCTCAAGCAATCCTCTTGCCTTGGCCTCCTGAGTAGGTGGGACTATAGGTGCCCACCATGACACCTGGCTAATTTTTCTATTTTTTAGTAGAGACAGGATCTCATTCTTGTTCAAGCTGGTCTCTGAACTCCTGAGCTCAAGCAATCCACCCACCTCGGCCTCCCAGAGTGCTAGGATTATGGCGTGAGCCACCATGCCCCGCTTATCTATTTCTTCCTGAATGAGCTTTCAAGAAATGCATTCATTTCATCTGTCTGTATTTGATATAAACATGTTCGAAATATTCCTTTGTTATTCTTTAAATATCTGTAGAACTTGTAGTGATATCACATCTCTCATTTAATATTAGTAAATTTTTGTTTTTTTTCTTTTTTCCCTAATCAGTCTGGCTAAAGATTATCAATTTTATTGATCTAAAGATGTCTTAAATAAGACTAACTTTCCACCATGTTATATAGAAAAAAGAATGTTAATTTCCTTTCCAGAACTTACATATCATTCATTTCCTTGCTGTTTACAAAAATAATAATTTCATAACACTTAATAAACTATAAATATTTAAAGATTAACTGCCCCATATCATTGTCTAAACGGTAGGCAGAGGCTTTAAATAACAATGTTTGTGAGCATTTATTTTCAGACTTCGATTTCATGATCTCCCATAACATGTAAAACATGCATGCAAAAGTCTCCTCATACTCTGTTGCAAGAAAGAATAGGTTCTCAGACCAAAGACAAAATGCCTTGGCACATCATGTTAAACCAAGGCCTATTCTGGCTCTATACGTGTGTAAAGGCAGGAGATGGTTGTTCTACTCTATAAGAATACCTAAGCATATCAATCAAGTGCGCAGCTGGGCCTGCAGCCAGCACCAGTTCTCTTTAAATTCCTGAGAAGTGTGAAAGCAAAGGCCCACCTTCTGGAGCCTGGACCACATTTCTCCAGGCTGCACGCTGATCCCCAGTGGCTGTGAATATTGGCTGCCAATGGCGTCTGTGGAGAACTGTCTCTACAGAGAGCCTTCAGCTGCCTTCAGACAACTGAGTGACAGTGACACGGAGAGGGTAGACGGAACAGGCCAGACTCCTTCCCTCCCATGGCTTAACTCTGTGGTGCAGGTCACATGCCTGGGTCCTTTATGGAATCCAACTGAAGTTAGACTCCAGCAAAAACCACACACTTGCGTAGCTCCAGCCCCTTCCCGATCCCTGTCCTGTGTGTCCCTTTCTCCTGAGAGCATTCCCTCAATAAATCCCACATATCTGATTCCTATCCAGAAAGCCTGGCCTAACGTTTAGACAAAGCAGCACTTTTCAATCAATACACATGCCGCACTTACGCCAAAGCCTCAGTTTCTCTGTGTAATGTTTTGGAATGGGGCGCACCTGTAAGGATTCCCAGGCCTCTGGAGAACTTTCAAAGGTTATTGCTGGGCGTTGTGACATTTTTCAATTCCCGAAGACAGTCCAGTCTGGAAGCCTTTTAAGTACTTTAACACTGACGTTGTAGAGGTGTGGCATTGGTTTAACGCTTTTCATTACAAGGAATGCACAAGGTATTGCCTTCTTTCAGATTTTGATGAATTTTGAGATCAACAGATAGGACCCCGGCATATCTCTGCTTTAAAACTATATTATTTTGTCACATTTCCTGATGCCTGTGGGATCCCTGACTTTTAATTGCCCATAGCTGACCACAGATCTTTGTCCTCCAGACACTTAACATTAAAGTGAAATGATACTTTAAAGTGGTACTGGGGTGCAGTGAACAGAAAGAGACTTTGAGGCTACACTAGACTGAATTTGAACTCTGGCTTAAGTATTTATTACTGTATGACAATGACCTTCAGTTTCTTGTAATGAAAAATGGAAATAAATTACTTTGCAAATTTCTGACAGGACAGTGCACAGCTTGGCACAGCCCAGGTTGCTCAGAACTTGGTGGCTGCTACTACCATGGATGGGGAGAGAGCACAATATGTAGTCAATACTGTTACTTTATTTCTTTCCTAAGGTTTATAAATATAGAGAAGTTATTTTTGGCTCGGTGCCTGTGGCTCAACGGGCTAAGGCGCCAGCCACGTACACCTGGCGGGGTCGAGTCCAGCACAGGCCCGCCAAACAACAATGATGGCTGCAACCAAAAAATGGCTAGGCGTTGTGGTGGGCGCCTGTAGTCCCAGCTACTTCGGAGGCGGAGGCAGGACACTCCCTTGAGCCCAGAAGTTGGAGGTTGCTGTGAGCTGTGATGCCACGGCACTCTCTCCAGGGTGACAGCTTGAGGCTCTGTCTCAAAAAAAAAAGAAGTTATTTTATGGGTGGCGCCTGTGGCTCAGCGAGTAGGGCACCAGCCCCATATACCGAAGGTGGCAGGTTCAAACCCGGCCCTGGCCGAACTGCATCAAAAATTAGCCGGGCGCTGTGGCAGGTTCCTGTAGTCCCAGCTACTTGGGAGGCTGAGGCAAGAGAATCGCTTAAGCCTAAGAGCTGGAGGTTGCTGTGAGTTGTGACTCCACAGCACTCTACGGATGGCGATAGAGTGAGACTCTGTCTCTACAAAAAAAAAAAAAAAAAGGAGAGAGAGAAGTTATTTTAGAGTACAAGATAACAAACTGGGATGAGAAGAGCAATCACAGCTAATGCTTATGAAGCCTGTGTTTGTATTAAACTATTTTAAGCAGTGACCCATGTAACAACTCCACAAAGTAGATACTGTGATCCCCGTTCCCCATCCCCCCCACCCCATTCTACAGATGAAGAATCTGAAATGCAGAGACATCTATCTGCCCAAGATTGTGTAGTTAATAAGCCATAGAGTTGAGAGACTAGTTCAGACTTTTATCCTCCACATTGGATACTTTCCTTAGTATAATTTAGCTGACAAAAATTTGGAATTTCTGGAGGAAGAAATTCCAGAAATTGGGGGTAGATGTATGTTTTCTTAGAGAAGACGTCTTGGAATCAGTAGGCAGTTGAAAGTTAAACTTTCCAAGAAGAAAAGGAAGTGCAGTGTGGTTTGAAATCGAGGGAACAGTGGGTCTGGCTTGGGTGGGGGTCAGGGTCAAACTGCCGGTCCTCCCCCAGACACCCTACTCTGCAGTTGTGTGACCTTGGACAGGTAAGTTACTTCACATCTGTAAGCCTCTGCTTCTTCCTCAGCCAAGGTGAGGATGACCCACCTCACGGTTGTTGTGAGGACTAACTGAGGTAATATAAGAAAAGCCTTTAGCCCAGATCTTGACATTTGATAGCTATTACGGGTGAGCAGCAAAGCATCACCAGGTTTGGAAAAAAGCAAAGTAAAAATCTCCAAGACAGAAACAAACAAGAGATATAGACAAAACATAGATCTATTTTAAGTAGTAGAGAGAAAAAAAGTATTTAGTCTGAATTGTCTGAAACTACAGCATACTTGAATGGAGATTTAAGCAAAAAGTGACAACTGATGTATTAATACAGAGTTATACAAAACTACTCAGCCCTGATAAGAGGACAAAAATATCTGTATTCTCCAATAAAAAGAGATTATATAAAAAGCATCATTTGGAACTAATCGAGAAATAAGAGATAAGATGCTGAAAGATTTCGGTCAAGCAGAAAGAGATGATAGTGGGAAGAGTAGGTTCAAGCTGGTTCTCCCAGCGCTGCGCCCCTGCCGTGGGCAGCGGCTCTTCAGAGATAAGGGCTCCCCGCCACCTTCCCTGTGCAGAAGGGAGCGCCAAACAGTGCGTCGGAAAATAACTACTTGTAACAGCAGAGTAAGTCATGCTTTCTTTTGTGAAAAGATGACAGAACAAGACACCAAATACTTAGAAGACCTGCAAGATGAATTTGACTACAGGTATAAAACAATTCAGACAATGGGTAAGTTTTGTTTTGTGTGTAATTCTATATAGGCCCCCAAAGGCAGCAGGACCAGGGTTTCTTCTTTACTGACAGAATTGGTAAATACATTTGATCTGCTTTCCTAGGTGAGCCTAGAGAAATGCAAGGGGTTTTTCCTTATCTTGCTTCTTCCTTTCCCACACCATATGAATAACATAGCACTGCATATGTGTTTCTTTACCAATCAATTCAAAGGAAATTACAAACTGCGTGAGAAATCACCTCTTCTTCGTCATGTGCCAAAAAAAAGAACCACGGAATCAAAATATCATTATCATAAAACAAAAGTAATAATAATTGCCTAACATGATCAGAGAATTACTACTATGTTCCCTCAGCAGATTTTTTAAAATATAACTTTCTAAAGTAGAAATGTGCTTCATAGAAAAAAGTCGGAAAATAGTCAAAAGCATTGAAAAAAACAAAGATTACGTGAAATGTATTCCATAGGTAAACATTGTCCAAATGTGTTTCCTCCCAGCGTTTTTTCCATACGTTCACATCCACACCTATCTATTTACTTATTTTCAAAAATGAGATCATCTTGTACAAGCATATAGTGTTGTGTCCAGCATGTTTAAACTTTAAGTATTTCCTCATATCAAAAAGTCTCCCAAAACACAGTTTCAATAATTGTATAAATGTCAAAATGTAAGGACATTGCAATTTATTTGACCATTTTTCTGTGGTTCGAATCCATGTTGTTTATAACTGTTGTTAAGACATGGAGAGAAAGAAGGAGAATATGTCCAAGACGTTAGATTTACAAGTAAAAATGGATTGATATTTTAAAGTGTGTCCCTGTTAGGGGACAGTTGGCAAAATTCTAGCTTTCTGGGTCTGGATCAGGTGGTGGACAGGATTGTGCCGTTACTGATCCACTAGTTTTGATCATTTGCTCACGTAGGGGAAGAGAGGAAGATAGAGGACGGATATGTGAGCGAGAACACTGTGCTAGTTACATTTCTGTAATTCTAACACTATTCCAAAATAATTTTAAAAATAAATTAGAAATAAGCCGTGCATTTACACAATCATCTTTATTATACTACTAGCTTCAAATGCATCTGGAAGAAAGTATGAATAATTGTGATCACAGGTTTAACTTTCCATAAGTGAAAAGTGAGGTGTTTTGTGTTCTTCTCTTGTAATCTTTAGGGTGCCTTGACTTCCAGGAAACATTAATCACAATGTTCAGAATTATGTGCGTATACAATTTCTGCCTTTGAAAGAAATGGCGTAGCCATGAGTTTCGTCGGATTCTCAGACGGAGCCATGATCCTAAGAGGGCTTCGAGTAACGGGAAATTTAATCAAGCAGTACGATTCATTGAAGGCAGCCTCATCCTAAATTTCATATGTCAACTACCAATTTGAAATATAAATTAACAAAATACACCGAACAATAAAATTTTAAACTTAATGTGTTACAGTTAGAGTCACTATAATATTTTTTAGTGCTTCATGCTAATTTAAGAAGAATATGATCATTGTTATCACTTAAATGAGCAAGTATTCATTTTGTTTGTCCCATCCTTTTATGAGTGAAATGAAAAATACAAGGGAAACAAATTGCAGTATCCTTGCTGCTGAAAACCAGAAAGTATTAGCTAAAGAAGTTTTTGGTAGACAAAATGCTACATAAGTACAGTTTTGCCATGTATGGGATCTGGGAGGTAGGGAATTTTCGAGTAACTACAACAAGGAAAAAGTTCCTGGAGAGTAGGACTATTTTGTAGAGAAATTTCTGCAGTGTTGTTCTTGACCCTCTTTTTCACAATTACACAAGTCAGATCTGCATCCCCAACCTTCATTTTTCATGGGCATGAGCGGTTAATACAGTCACTGGCTCTTATTGGGCCAAAGAGGGAAAGTTTCTCCCTCATCTTGTGAAGGTTCATTGAAAATGAACTGACCAAAGGAGATCAATAGGAGGAAAAGGCATAGCATGCAGGATAATAATTACCAATAACCCGATGGGGTGCTATGTTTATTTACCTTTATAATAAGAGAAAGGGAGATGGGAGGTGTAAGAGCAAATGAGTCAGTGTAAGAGTAATTGTGGTTAGTTAATTCTTGTTAAGAATTGAATGGGACAAAGTTTGTCTGGGCTGGAGGAAGGTGTGGGGCTTAATTTTCAATCTCTTCCTCTGTGGTATGAGTTTTAATCTCTGGTTAATGAAAGTTTAAGGAAGGGGTCGAAGGATATTATGTTCCCCTTTGGGGGTCTGATTTCTAGGTAGATGAGAGAACACCAGAGAACAGTTTCATCCTGGGAGATACAGAGGATTGAGAGGAGAAGCCTTGAGGATAATAAGAATGGATAAATAAGTCTATTACTTGGATTATTATTTTCTGAGACCCAACACTATATATATAAAGTTTACTGTTCAAATTAATATAGTGTTTATTTACGGCATGTCTTTCCATTGAAGAGTACCTTTTTTGTTGTTTCAGTCAGATGTTTTTCTTAATTTGGAACTCTTTCTCACTTCTAGCGCATTTTGCAAAGAAAAAGGGAAAACAAAGGACTTAGTCTTTATGCTTCATGAGACCAGATAAAGCTATAACTCTGCCAGGCAGTTTCTTCTAACTGCTCAGTGCAAATAGAGCAGGGAGGTGTGGGTAAAAGAGCAGAAAGAGTCAAATGTGATTTAATCATGGGCACACAGAGAGGCGCCTGTCCCTTTCTTTCTTATGCCAGACACCCAGGGCCATCTTTAATGTAGAGCTACCAGTAAGAAATGTATTACAGTAACTCTACCTCCTCCATCAAAAAAAGAACACTGAGTGAAGAATGTTCTTCCCTAAAGTCTGTAAGATAAAGAGGCCCTTTTCAGCGTGTTTGCATATAATTCTTCCTGGCCAAAATGAGCAGGCAGGAACTTCAAAACTCAACTCCACAGACTCCCTCAGTCTCCTACCACACAGGCCGCTCCTTCTGGCCAGGAATGGTGTAGCATGGCAATTTGAGATTGACAGAACTTTCAAGAACAGACGGGTTTGACTTGGCGAGGACTGTCCATCTGATCCCTTTTCCTTTGCAGATCAGAGTGACAAGAATAGTGTCTTGATGAATCAGGAAGTTTTGACACTGCAAGAAATGCTTAACAGCCTTGACTTCAAGAGAAAGGTGAGTAAAGAACTGTCATTTGGATGTTTGCTTATTCTCTCCTTTTCCTAAACTCAGTCTTACTGAAAAATAACAAATTCTTAGATTTTATCAGTTCTGTTTACACTGAATGAATAAACGGTGATGTTTCTAGGAACCGTCCCACGCTGTTTGCCATGCTTCTCCTCCTGAGTTTGCAAAGCTTCTCTAAAGCCTATCTATCTTGCTTGTGTGATGCATCTGCTATATACAACATTAATCTCAAGGTAGATTTCACCTAATTTTTATTTGTCACCATTGCAGACTATTTTAGTGCCCATACTTAATGAGCTGAGACAGATTCCACATGTATATAATTAAAATAATACTTGATGACTACTGGAAAAATAAGTTTTTCAAATAAGTTTCTACCCTGAGAAATGACATTATGTTAAGCAATTTCCTAAATTTTAGAATAGTGCATTGGCAGTTGGACATACTCAGTTCTTTGCCTCCCAAGGAGAAGAACATTTTTCTGGCTCAATGAAATATTTTTAAAGAGGGCAACATCCCTATTTCAATTTTCTATCTCTCCTTGAAAATAAATGCAATTGAAATTTAGCCAGTCACTGACAAATCAATACTTCATTTCTAAAAGTCTGGCTCTATTTTTTTGTATAGAAATTGGTGTGAGCAGAAACAAGTATAAAATTTGTTTTCACCCTGAATTAACTATAAACAGTTATATAACAGGTTTTAAGTGCGCCAGTAATTTAATCCAACAATGTTTCTATGTACAATAAATCTAGGCTACACATTTTATGCATGACATCTTATTCTACTTTAGAAATAATTTTTTTTTCTTTATTACAAACAACTAATTCAAAATATTTGATGTTGTTAGGTAAAGTCCCTCTTGTGATTGTGTCTTGCACTAAAATAATGTGCCAAACATCCCACACCGTGCCCATTCAGTGGGAGCATCCTACCTTCCTCCTCTGCTCTTGATACCCCTCCCCCCAACTTGAAATGAGTGTTTCTCCTACGTGGGCACGCATTAGATCATCTGCTGGCTTCTATTAGTATTGAGTACATTGGATAATTGCTTTTCCATTCTTGTGATACTTTACTAAGAAGAATATGTTTCAACTCCACCCAGGATATTACAAAAGATGTGAAGTCGCCATCTTTTTTATGGCTGAATAGTATTCCATGGTGTGCATGTACTACAATTTGCTAATCCATTCTCGAATTAATGGGCATTTAGGTTGTTTCAACATCTTGGCTATTGTAAACTGAGCTGCGATAAACAGGCTACTGCAAATGTCCTTATCATAACATGATTTTTCTCTTCTGGATAGATGCCTACTATTGGGATTGTGAGTCAAAAGGGAGGTCTAATTTGAGTTCTTTGAGGATTCTCCATACTTCTTTCCAAAGAGGCTATAAATAAAATTTTAAGGAGAGAAAGAACTTCGAAAATAATTCAGTCAATTCCCCTGGTTGTATAGATGAAAAGGTGACGTTTCAGCAAGATATTAAATGCTTTGTCCACGTCTGTGCAGCTTGTAACCAAGCCAGGACTGAGATTCACATCTTCTGATGCCTACGCCTTTGAACATCACACTTCCCCATCATGCCTCCCACGTCCAGATAAAGTCCTAATAAAAATTAGCACAGAAATTCTCAAATTGTAGTCAGTTCATTTTCAAATGAATGTTTAGCCATGTTTATTTTTAAAAATTAAATTTATAAATATCTTTTTAAAGAACAAATGCACAGTTTTATGACTAAGATTTGAAACACACTTAGGAGAATGTTAAACTGTCATCATTCTTCTTTGTATTTGGTCAAAATTTTAACCAAGCCTTTATCTCCCAGGTCAAGTTGTTTTGTAAGCTGAATTCTCAGTGATTCTGGTTGTTTTCTCTGGAAATCTCTTCAGCAGTCACCTTTGTTTTTAGGAAGCGCTCAGCAAGATGACACAGATCGTCAACGAGACAGACCTGTTAATGAACAACATGCTCGTGGAAGAGCTGCAGGACTGGAAGCGGAGGCAGCAAATCGCCTGCATCGGAGGTCCCCTCCACAACGGGCTCGACCAGCTTCAGAACTGGTACAATGAATTGACTTCCGTTTCTAATGAAAACCACAGGAAGCACAAAACTCAGTGACACTCAGCCAGAGAACGCAGGTTTAATACACCTTACTGATAGCTTAGTAGCAGCTGGGATCTCTAAAGTTGAAAACAATAGAATAGTATAAGTGTTCTTACACTGTTTTCATTCCTGGGGCAGGCAGGGTCAGGGGCAGAACAAAACGAAGCTTCTATAGAATATGTCAGAGTTGTTTAATTTTCACATACAAGATATCAATTGTAAAAGACTCAAATAACTTTTTGAAATCAGCAATACACCCTCTTGAAGAACATTATAAGGAAGCACAACCTTCAAAATTAGGAAAATAGATACCTTGACTTTTTAAATGTGTGTCTTAAGACACAGCATTTAAAATTAAACATTAGTTTTGTGTTTTCAAGTTAGTGACTTACTTTGTTAAGTATGTTGGCCAAAGGATATAAAATTATATATAAACAGAAGAAATTAAGTTCAGGAGATCTATCATACATCATGGAGATTACGAGTAATAACAACACATGGTATTCTTGAAAATTAACTAAGAAAGTAGATTTTAAGTTTTCTTATGACAAAAAGGAAAGTATGTGAGGTAATAATCCATGTTATTTAGCTATAATGTATCCATATGTCAACATCCTGACATGTACTGTAAATATGTATAATTTTTGTCACTTAAAAGATTTTCTTAAATTTTAAATGGTTAATATGACCCGGCATCTCCTATCCATGTATGCACATATGTAATTAAGTATAGATCCTATCCTTTGTGCACTGGAAGATACAACTATTGGTGGGGTTTTCTGCCTCATTACTGCAAAACGATCTGATTGAAAGAACAATTGGAAAATGTTCAGTTAAAATCTAAAATTGCTTTCTGGCTAAGTGCAGTGCTCTTGCCTATAATCCCAACACTTTGAGATGCCAAAGTGGAAGGATTCCTTGAAGCAAGGAGTTTGAGACCAATCTGGGCAACATGGCAAGATTCTGTGTTTACAAAATATATATATTTTTTTATTTAGCTGAGTGTGGTAGTGTGCACCTATAGTCCTAGCTACTTTGGATCCTGAGCAGGAGGATTGCTTGAGCCTGGGAGTTGGGGGTTGCAGTGATCTATGATTCTACCACTGTCTTCCAGCCTGGGTGACCCAGTGAGAACCAGTCTCCAAAAACTAAATAAGATGATAAGATAGATAGATAGATAGATAGATAGATAGATTAAATAAAATTGCTGTCTAAGAGTATAATTCAATACAATGGAAATATGTAATAATAGGAGAATCCTCTCACTAAAAGCTCTCCCCTGCCAGGCCCACTTCCCAAGAAAAGTTAAGGAGTTGGGCATATTTTAAAACATAGATTGTCCTTGGGAAAATACTTTGATTCTCTAACCTTGCCATACTCTGTTGTTATGAAAACAAAATAAATAATAAAAGGGGCAATAAAAAACATAATACGTAATAGGGTTCACACTAAAAATTAGCAGAGATTCAAACCCTCTTCCCACAGTCTCAGATACAGAATACTTTAAATATTAATAGAAAGCGTTGCTGGCCCAGATGGACTTCCCAAGTGTGATGAGACAATCTGCCACCGCTGTGGTAGGAAGTCCCTTCCTTCATTTCAATCTTACTGTTCCTTAGACTTCTGGCTTAGGCCCCCACCTCCATTTCTGAGGTGAGATCACCACACAGCGAGTAAAACTCCATGAAGATATCAAGGGTGCACATTTCCAAATATACCTTTCTTCAGAGGGACTCCTTGTTCCTCTTAGCCTAATACTCAGGGCTTATAAAACATATATTGGGGGATAAGATCCATTTCCCATTTTTCCTTCAAGATTTTTTCCATGCAACATATCATATCATGTATTTCATAGTTTTATATTTGTTCCTTCATTGTCCATTAGTGAGTGTCATGTTCTTAGCATATAGGTGCCTAACAGGCTCCAGTGAAGCATAACTAAAAGGGATTTGGTTCCAGATATGGACAAAATTTCATAAATGATGTCTTATCTATAATTGAACACATATATTTGAAAACATGTAACATACATGATGCCCATTTGAGAAAAATAGGTCAGGAAGATAAAAATAAAGAACTGTCACTACCTTTAAGTAAAATTAAGCAATTCGCTTAATTTAATAATTACTTAATTTCATATTTGCTAAATATGACTGTTACAATGCTTGATTGTTAAATAAAAAAACTATCTCTGATTTTCATTTGCTGTTCGATAGCTTTACACTATTGGCAGAAAGTCTTTTCCAACTCAGAAGGCAATTGGAGAAATTAGAAGAGCAATCTACCAAAATGACATATGAAGGTGATCCCATCCCAATGCAAAGAACTCCCCTGCTAGAAAGAGTCACCTTCTTGATCTACAACCTTTTCAAGAAGTAAGTGAAGTGTTACCCATTTAAATGCTTCACAGCATCCTCAGTTCTGTGAAGGTGTAAGAACACCCTGTCTTGATTTTGGTGTTTAGGTGAAAGATTGGCAGGGAAGTATTAAACAAGCAGCCCCAGGGATCCCAGGAAGTTTTAGAACCCACGTTTCTATGCTTCCCTATTTATTTATCAATACATCTCCCCCCAACTCACTCAGTTTTCTACAACTAAACCACAATTGCCCACCTGTAGCTCAGTTTTCACATTTTAGAAAGATTTTTTTGAAGGGTTTCTTCTTAAGTGCATATCCTAGAAATGAAGGATGGAGAACATTTTTGTGTTTATAAGCTAGTCTAAAGAAAAAAAATACTAATATGTGCCAGAAATCCTAATATTTAGTCTAAAAATGGCATAAAATTTGCTATCTGTATTCATGTAATATGATGAAAATGGACTGGGGCTTTTATTCATGACTCAGTTATAATAATTAAGAATGATTTACTGTTGTTACCGAGGGACAGCCTTTAGGCAATCTTTCCCTATCTCTTGGTAATTATTTATGAAAAGGTATTGGAAAGATTTGAGTTTAATGGGGTTTGGGATGTCTTCTAAAAGTAGAAAGTTTGGACTTTATGAGAGAATAGCATCCTGTGCCTTTGTGGTTTTCAGCCTGCCGATATTTTCAATGTTTTCAAATGACGTGCTTGATTTCCTTTTCATCTAGCTCCTTTGTGGTTGAGCGCCAGCCCTGCATGCCGACCCACCCCCAGAGGCCCCTGGTACTTAAAACCCTCATTCAGTTCACTGTGAAACTAAGGTAGGCAGCACCTCCTCTCCTCTCATGTGTTTATGGACCCACTCTCCGGGCACCCGAGGCTGGTTTCTCCCATTGCACCTACATTCAACTATTCTTTATTAAGTACTTGCTGTGTGCCCAGAACTGAGCTTTGGTAAAAACCCACAGGAATGTTATTTGTTACTTGTCAAGAGTGTGACAAGGCAGATGAGGACATGAGGGATACTAGCATGAAAGCATGGAATCATAGTATCAAGCACAATGAATTAACTCCTGAAAAGGTCGGCTTGAGAGAAGACGGGAGAAACTGGCAGAGAGGAGGATTATAGGGGAATGAGACTACGGAAATAATGGCTTCCTGGGCCTGTTTTTTGATAGGGTGAAGCAGAGAGCGATAAATGTGAACAGAGAGGTTGGGGATAGTTTATGGAAATACGATTACCCAGTAACTGGCTTAATGGATTTTCTATAAAAACCCTCAACACCACAATTTTCTGTATATCCTTAGTATGTAGCTGACGTAAAGACACATGGTTTTTGTGTTATTATTGGTTTGCTTTATCTCTGTGTTTGATCCCTTTCATTAGCCTGAGCAATCAAAACATACAGTTTTTTCCCTAATGATGCTTGAAACAGTGAGTTGTATTCTTACTTTCAATGATTTTCATTATGCCTCAAATTCTAGTGCCGACAGTTTTAAATTTCTGATTACTAGGTCACCTCTGGAAAGCCGAAACCCCAGACTAATGAATGCATCAGGGGTGGTGATGCCACGACAGAGAGAAAATTAGGGTCCTATGATAGGATCCCTGATCACATATCACTATCGGAACTCCATTTTTAACGAGAAAGCATTTGTCTTCAGTTAGCATTTCACAAACTCCAATTAAAATTCTTAATTGGTTTTTTATGTGAATTTTGTGCCCTGATTTAAGAACTTGAAAGAAAAGACAGAAGCCAAATTCTCTTTTGAAGTTTTGTTCTTCTCAAAAGTTATTCATTCCTCATTCCCACATCTCTCTGTAACTCCAAGGACAGCAGCAATAGAGGGAAATAGAATGGAGAGGGGGTGGGCATTCTGCATCTCCTCGAGATATATGTGCCGTAGATGATGAACTGAGTCTAGGATGCTCTCTGGAACAAAAGGGGAAATGAGTAGGGATTGCTCAGTAAACATTCTGCGTGGAAGACGGCCCTGAACCGGCATCCCCTTGCATGTTATTTAAGCTGATTGCCAGGGCTGTCCTCCTCTTCCATCTACCTGTTGGATCCTCCTTCTCTGAACCCTGTTCATCACTAACTGGATAAATGATCCTTTACTCGAGGTAAAACCCCTCTCTATCATTTGCTTCCTTCTGCTCAAAAGGAGTGGTGACCTGGAACTCTGGTATTACTGGTCAGCATCTTCCTATGAATCACGTACTTCCTGAATGGGACAGAAATGAATGTGGGGAGAGAAAACATATGCCCTTATTTCACATGACAACACCTACTCCTCACCAGTAACTGGTTTAATGGATTTTCTACAAAAACTCTCAACATTCACAATTTTCTGTGTATCCTTAGTATGTAGCTGATATAAAGACACATCATTTTGTTCTTTTGAGAAGAACAAAATTTCAAAGACACCACCCTCTACCAAGGACTACGTCCTTAACATACTGGAACCCTGAACCGATCCTGTGCCTGGTACAGGACATTAAAGAAATTTGGCCACATTCTACCCAGCCGTTTGTTTGGGTTATGCTCTGACGAGGTGCTTGGTACCACGCTCTGTGTATTCCCTCTGCCTGGTGGCCTCCTTCCTTTGAGGCGTAGCCACATACACATTTCGGCCTTCCCCAGCCTTTGCTCTGCCAGTTCCCCGTATCTAAGGCTGCCCTGGGTAGACAGAGGAGCTCAGTACGCGCCGAGTGAATGAGTGAAGTTAAGGATGGCTGCACATGAGTAAATGAATGAATAAAGAGTGATTGAAGGGCAAACTCCAAAACTGCCCTGAACCCAGAGACAGGGCACATCACAGGACATGGCTCTGAGGAGTTGGGAAAGCAAAAGATTAAAGGAGGGAATGACGCTAGAAGGAAATAAAGGAATTGGAGCTTTAATCATTTGTTTGAAGTTAGGTCTTTTTCAGTGATGAGCATTTTTGCTGACACTTACTGTGTCGAAAGATTTCAAATATGTTTGAATTTGGATTTTCTGTATTCTACCAGAGGCCTAGTCTTTCTTAGTATTTTCCCCATCAAACAGCTGTTGTCAAACTTTTAGTTTTACTAAGCTTATACATTTTTTACTGTATGAGGATTAAAACAGGGCTATATTAATTGACTTACAAACCAATTGTCTTATCTTTGTACATTTAACCTAAATTTGGGCTTTTTCCAAAATATATAGCTATTGTTCTGACCTGGCCAATTTATTATCCAGCACACATTAACTGAAGCAATATGGAAACACTTTTCAAGTGTTTGTCAGTATAATATTAAGTGGCTGATATCAGCTTTAGTACATGTAACACAGCAAAGTAAAGGGAAATCATACATTTTTAAAACATGCTAACATATAATTGGAGATAATGTAAGTTTTATTTTTATACATGCCATAAATATATTTAAATCTTAAATATAAAAAGGCTTTTAACATTTTTAGTTTTTATCTTTGATTCTTTATTAATGTCTCTTTTAGACTGCTTATAAAATTACCAGAATTAAACTACCAGGTAAAGGTGAAAGCGTCAATTGACAAGTAAGTTTTCTAATTTCATTTTGAAATGTGAAAATGTAAGACCATTTTTATGCATTGCCCTTATTTTATTGAATAATTTTGAACTTTTAAATATACTTCTTAAACATTATATATCAATGTACTTCAAATTTGAAGTTCAAATATTTAACGGAACTCAATGAAGATTTAATTTAACAAATTTTTCTATAAAGACCTCAAATAAAATTTTATATACTATCTTTTAAAAAAAATCATAGATTTTTATAGATATATTAAATAACTCATTGTAAAGAATCTTCTTGATTTTACAGGAACGTTTCAACTCTAAGGTAAGACATTTACTTTTTAGAATTTTTTTTGTTGTTCTTGTAAATATATTTTACCTGAGACCATGTAAATAGCTAACATTTCCTCTCCAGCAATCGAAGATTTGTACTTTGTGGAACCAATATCAAAGCCATGTCTATTGAAGAATCTTCCAATGGGAGTCTCTCAGTAGAATTTCGACATTTGGTAAGTTTGGCAATAGAATTATACAGGCTTTTTTTTTTTTTCAAACAGGTACATTTTGATAATAGGCCTATAACTTGGTGTATTTTATTCTTTGGTATTTCTTATGTGACATAAAGGATCTGTTAAGAAATAAAACATACTATCACTGAATAATTAAAATGATAGAAAAAACCCTGAATCTTGGCTCAAAAAGTCTGATTTCTAAACAAGATTACGTAGTCCCTAAGAATACATAGGAGTTGGTCAGTATACTCTTATGATAGTAACAGAGCTCATTAATCCTATACTGATGGGAATTACACAATGGAATATTATTCAGACATAAAAAAGCATGATGCTGGGCATGATGGCTTACTCCCATAATCCCAGCACTTTGGGAGGCCAAGGTGGGAGGATCTCAAGCCCAGGAATTCAAGGTTGCATTGAGCCATGATCTCACCACTGCATTACGACCTGGGCAACAGAGCAAGGCCTTATGTCAAAAAATCTAAATAAATAAACAAGAATGAAATTTTGTCATTTGCAGCAATGTAGATTGAACTGGAAGAGATTATGTTAAGTAAAATAAGCCAGACACTGAAAAACAAATATTGCATGTCCTCACTCACACGTGAGAACTAAAAACAAGTGGATCTCATAGAGGCAGAATGATAGTTACCAGAGGACGGGAAGGGAAGGGGGCAAGAGGGATGGAGAAAAATGCATTTGGATAGAAGGAATAAGTTCTAGTAATTCAATAGCACAAGTAAGGAGATTATAGTCAACAATAATTTATTATATATTTCAAATAGCTAGAAGAATTATAATATTCCCAACTCAAAGAAAAGTTTGAAGTCATGGATATCTCAATAACCTTGATTTGATCATTACACATTGTATTCTTGTGTCAATATCACACATACCTCAAAAATATGTACAACTAGGATAGATTAATTAAAAACACACACCCTCACACAGTAATAGACAGGCATTCCTAGTTTCTTTTTCTTTTTTTTTTTTTTTGTAGAGACAGAGTCTCACTTTATCACCCTCGGTAGAGTACTGTGTCATCACAGTTCACAGCAACCTCCAACTCCTGGGCTTAGGCAATTCTCCTGCCTCAGCCTCCTGAGTAGCTGGGACCACAGGCACCTGCCACAACGCCCGGCTATTTTTTTGTTACAGTTTGGCTGGAGCTGGGCTTGAACCCACCAGCCTGGGTAAATGGGGCCAGCGCCCTAGTCACTGAGCCACAGGTCCTGGCCCCTGGTTTTATTTTCTAAATCTCCCCAAGGAATGATACCCAGTTACATGTCTGGCTAAAAGCGTGTTCATGGTAGGAGGACAGCTGGGGAAACAGGATGATCCTGAATACAGCAGGTGTACACGGTCCACCATGGCATGTCTAGAAAGCTCTGACCCAGCCTCATCCTGTTGCTTCTTGTTTTTACCACTTCCTCTTGACCTAAAGTTGTCTTCCTTCCTTCTAATTCTTTGTATCGTTCTTAGAGTCCCAAAGACCCTACTGCTTTTCTTGCCAGAAGCATATTACTCCTCTGATTTATTAAAATTTAGCAATTACCTCATTGAATGTTAGACCACTGAATCCATCTCAAAAGGTCTACTTTCTGAAAGATAAAATTTAGGTTAGCAGAAAGATATAAATTGGTGCTGGTTTTGTTTTTGGTTTGATTTTGTTTGGTTTTCAGTATTGAAGAGTAGATTACTCAGTAGTTGAATGCCTCCTGTCTGAGACTGCCAAATAAATAAACTGTAAGAAAGAGTCATATTTTGTAACCATCCCTGTACTTAGCACTGTTTTGCGTTAGACTCAATTCCATCCTCCAGGAACTTTCAATAGTGTGCCTTGTTTAGTAATAAAGTAGTAAGAGCACTTAACTTAGAAATGTCTATCTCCCTCCAAAAGTTATAGGGTAAAGAAAAAAAACAAGGAACATGCCCGAAAGTGCTTAGGTCTTTATTTCAGCAGGTACAATATATAAAATACTTCTTATAGTGCTCTTCTAGTTGCAAAGCATTTTCACATTTATTATATGAAGCATACTAACTTACTGCTTTTTAATGCAAAAATAAAAGGAACAGAATTTTAAAAATTAAAAATTACCTATAACTTCACTGCTTTGGGTAACGCTATTAGCATCTTAATTTTTATGTTTTTGTTCTTTTTTTCTAAAACAGGTAAATACTTGGGTTTAAAAGGGGGATATAATAGTACACACCATATAATTTTTCTGCTTTTTTTCCATTCAGTAATCTACATAAATGCACATATTTTTTTGTAATTCTTCCTCTCTAATGTCATTTAATAGCTTGCTGTACCATATGGCCACACTGCCCTATTGCTTATTTCCTCAGACATCCTAAACTTGGTCTCATAAGGATTGGGAATCGTTGCCCACAACTTAGCTGAAATGACGCTCTCCAGGCACGATTTCTATTTTGTAAAATGTTGGTTGAAAACCTGTCTTAGGGGTGTTGCCCGCCTGTTCACTGATCTCAATGAAAGTTTCTGAAGTGCCATCCTGTGAGGTGGAGCAGGAAGCACCTCCCCGTCAAATCGAGGCAACTGTGTCAGGTTTCAATAAGGTTGATGGCATCGAGATGAGTCTCCTAGAAGTCAAACTGTGGCCAAGACAATGACTAAAACAGTACAAGCAACTTGATACGTAGCTGATAATGCTTCTCCTGCTAAACATTCTTTTTTTCCTTTTTTCAAAGCAACCAAAGGAAATGAAGTCCAGTGCTGGAAATAAAGGAAATGAGGTAGGAAATATTGTCTCCTGGAGGATTTTCCTAGGAAATAATCCTATGATATCTTTTTTTTTTTTAATTACACTGATGTGGTTGCTGGGTCAAGTTCCTCTTGTAATTGTATCCCGCCCCCAAGAGGAGTGACATACACCATGCCCCCTCCCCTCCCCTCCCCCGATCCCTCCCGCCTCTTATATGAGCTCCTCTACTGCCTTCATATTAGAATTGAGTACACTGGATTCTTGCTTCTCTCCATTCTTGTGAAACTTTACTAAGAAGGTGTTCCACCCCCATCCAGGTTAATACAAAAGATGTAAAGTCTCCATCCTTTTTAAAGGCTGAATAGCATTCCATGGTGTACATATACCACAGCTTGTTAATCCCCTCCTGGGTTGGTGGGTGTTTAGGTTGTTTCCAGATTTTGGCAATTGTAAATTGACTTGCAATAAACAGTCTAGTGCATATGATATCTTATTATTACAAGGCTTTTAAACTGCTTGATTTTGGGTAAAATGAAATCCATTTCTCTCTGATTATAAATAGAAGCCTTGATAAGTACAGTTACTAGGGGGAAATGTCTTTTAAAGGAGAAAATTAAAACAGCATATAATAACACCCTCTGAAGAAAATAACCGTTGACATTGTGGTATGCATCTTTCCAGTCTTTATTTATATGTGTATTACTTTAAAAATATATGATGCACATTGTTTCATAACCTGCTTGTTCACATTGCAATGTATGGCAAATACCGTTCTCTATAGCTACTCTAGGAGGACATGATTTCAATTTGTTGCATTTTATAGGTGTGCCATAATTTCTCTAGTCAGTCCTCCATTATGATAAAATATCTTTTCCATCCTTCATTTTCACTCACTCATTTTCCTGCATATATGAGGTAAGACTCAAAAATCAGGACATATTATATGAAGATTGCAGGTGAAAAAGAAGCCTATTATTTTGTGGCATCAGTTAACTTGCTTTCTAAGGTTCGTATGTCTCTGGATGAACTGAATAAAGGTACCAACTGGTGCAGTCCCAGTACTCACATCAGAATCAACAAACAGCACAGTGGCCAATCCTTGGAAGTGACCTTGGAGATCATCTATGAAATTGGCCTGGAAGCTAAGGCATCAGTCTATGATTTTTATATTTTGAATTAGAAAACCTAGGTTTGAGTACATGCTCTGATAGTGACTGAAAATGTGATCTCTGGCAAACGATCTGAAGAAATATTGCACTATTTTCATCTAAGAGATCAAGATAATAACACCTAATGCTGCCTGCTCAGAGACGCTGCCTACGGAAGGCCGCCCACATGACGCAGTTACAGAGGAGTGAGGCTTAATGCTGCTGTGTTTGTACCCATCGACTCTCCTGGCTTTGTAGTTGCAGCTCCAATGAAAAACATCTTTGATTCCTTTGGCACAAAAGTACTTCACAAATCCAGCATCCAGTGACATCCAGTTTCTCACACCCCACAAAACCACAGAGATCCATCACAAAACATTAATGCTCTACCATTTTCCCCTCCAAGAATTCCTTATTTCCTTAATTACATCTTGAAGATCATTTACCAAGTATGGGCCCCACCAAAGATGAACCAAATCTTCTTCCAGGGTCAAACTGCTGCTCAGGGCAGAGCCCTCAGCAGGTCTCTACATCAGGAGCAGAGCCTGTGAGTTTAAGAACACTCTAGTATAGGAAGCAGGAGATGCTCTTCCCATCTTACAGAAACCCAGAATGCTTTCCTAAACCTCGTAGTTAAACAGTAGCACATTTTCGTTTGAGGGGAGAAGGGAGTGGAGCAGCACATTTTAAATTAAAGCCAATTTCAGACATCTCACTGCAATTTGGACCAGAGCTGCAGCATTTCATTCAGTTTGACATCCTTGAATATTATTATCTTTGAGTCTGAACAGACCAAGCACGATTATTCTGAAATTTTCTTACATAAAACAAATGGAATGGGACTAAATCTAAATAGTTCAACTTTTCTTTAAAAAAAAAAGTTTTATTTCAATTAGTCATTATAATTGCATCAGAAACAGAAGTCTTAATTGTTAAAAACACAGAAATATGCATGGCATTTTCTTCCTTCAGTATCCCAAAATACATAAGATATATGCTTTATAGAAGCAGAGTAAGAAACAAAGAAAATAACACTTAGCAAACATCTTAAAGCCCTACATTAAAGGCTAAAATGAATGATGTTTTCCCTTCCCTGGCAAAGAGCAACAAAAGATCAATTTGGGTGTAGGAAATAAGTGAACCAATTGACAGTGTGAGGCTGGGCTGGAATCTAATTAAATTGACTTGATTGTTCTCTCTGCTACGAGAATAGTTTAAGCAAAATGCTTTGTAGCATATTGTCTTCTTTATGAACGTAAAATTGAAATCTTGATTTGGATTCCCCTCGAGATGGAAATCTAAGTAAATCATCTACTACAGACACACCAGCCACTAGCTTATTAATGCTGTCTGTTTATACTACCTAGCATTTATTTCCTCCTATTTTCCAATTAATAGCAAAATTGTACAGTCATGTCAGAATGATTTTATTTTTTCCTTTTTTGTTCAGATTGGCTAAAGCAGGTTAATTTTTAAGCTATTCTTTGAGCGCCACCTGTTGGTGCAATTTTAGCACAACTCCTAGGTCCATTTACAGCAAGCCACAGGCTTGAACGTTGATAAGCTACCGAACAGGTGACAAACCAGAGAAGATGTGAAGGAAGGTGACCCAGGAACTGGGGCGTGACTAGGTGTGGGATGACCAGTGGAAAGTTAGGGAGGTGTGGGAAGAGCTATGAAGTGGAGTTCATGAAGTCATCAGGAACAATTTCGGGAAAACAGAAAGCGTGGCTATCATAACTTCATTTTCAAGTTTCAAAAACTTACTATTGCTTATCTGTGTGTGGCTGTGCCAGGAGTTCACAGACTGCTAGAAATTTATTTAAAAAATCCTTGTGTGGTCTTTACTATAGACTGGGCATTATTGAAGAGCTTCACCAATGGTGATTTGTTTAACTCTTATGACGACGCTGTGAAGTGTGTGCTGTTAGTCTCATACTCATTTCAGTTAGGGAAACTGAGGCACAAACTGGTCACACAGCTTCTTCAGGATGACACAGATCGTTGGTGACAAGGCCAAGATTCAGACCATGGCAGTCTGGCCCCCATGTTCCTGCTCCTTGCTTCTCTGCTGCCTGTGGGATCTCAGAACCTTCCCCGGAAGCAGCGAGCAGTGAGCTCTTTGACCCTCTCCCGCCCCTTTATCTCACTTCATCTATCTCATAAAGTGCCTGCCGTCTGTCCACCTGCTCACAAATCATGGGCTATCTCACACCAGGTTTTAAAAGAACCCTTCCTTGGAAAATGCTGTTGACCTCGCTACAGCTACCGTGTCTCCTTTTGCGGTCCTGTTGGGCCTCACTGGGGCTCTGCCTCTCACAGGCAGTCTGGCCTTGCACAAGCCACTGAAACCTTCTAACTCCCAGTTCCCTAATCTGCAGAACGGTGCTAATATTACCCTGCACTTCACGGGGTTGTTGTGAGGCCCGAATGAGACAGTTCTCCTCAGTCAGTGCTGGTGGGATGTGTAGATGTGGCTGTGGCTCTCATGGGTCAGCCGCCCATGCTACCCCCTCTAGAGAGAGCAGGGGTTTACACAGAAGGGAAAAGTGGGACCTAAAGGGTGGCGCCTGACTTAACAACTGTCTCATCGTTCTCTGCCTGCCTGCCAAGTGCTAGAGACGTGGCCCCTTTCAAGGCACTGTGGGCCCTACTGTCTTCCACTTCCAGGTCCCTAAAACTCAGACCATCATTTATGTGTACCCCTTTTGTAAGATTTCATGTCTGGGGTTCTTACCATTACCCAGTGCCCTCTACTTTCTACACACACACACACATAAAAACTTTGAGTTCATCCGTTCTACTCTTGTGGTTGTGAGAACTTGGATCAGATAGTGAATAAATGAGAACATATCAAGATGTCACAAATGATAGTCTCCCTAAGGCTGCCATTTCAAACCTCCCTAGAATTATATTACAGAATCTTAGTCAAAGATTGTATTCTAGGGAGGTTTGAAATGGCAGCCTTACGGAGTTGTCTATTCAACGCCTTTGACTCTCCTTTGACTAAGATTCTATAAGCCACAGAAGTGCAATGTAGGGTAGGACCTTTAGATTTTTAAAAAAATAAATTTAATATTAAGAATTCACTTTGGAATTTCACAGTACCCCTTGAGGGATCTGTAGCCATGCCATCACAAAGTCAAGGTTAGCAGTTAATGCCTCTCTTTCTCACCTTTGTTTTTTCTTGGAAAGAGTCACAGTGAAGAAACAATCCCATCACCTAGTAGGTAGCCAGACTTTTAAGCCATCAGTCTGTCCTTGTAAAATAAACATTCCCAGGAAGCAACCTTCCTTGGAGGTCTTTATCTGTCAGGCAGCTAGCTAGAAAGTGATTATTGAAATGTGAAAACTGTTTGAATAAGGAAGCTAGAATTGCAGTCTCTACAGTTTGCACTTTGTCAGTAAGCTTTAACTGATAATTGATAAATAAGTTTTAGCCACAGACTGAGGTGTGGGGTAATTTTGTTTACGCAGCAGAAAGTCGTGAAACACAAAGAAGCTATTAGTAAAGCCTGGGTGGCTTGAGTTTCATTTAACAAAATAGCCAAACAGATGTTCTTCCAAGGTTCAGTGTTCTCTAACAGACACGCTACTCACACCACCAATAGCCCAAGCGTTCCACAGCAAGTTGATTTCCTTCCTCAAGAACTAATTTAAGGAGTCACAACACTTTTTAATGGGAGAAATTAGTAAATCTATCATTAAAAACTTCAGACTTTTTAGAATGCCCAATGGCATCCGCACAGATCCTTATTTTATGGACTGGGCATAGTAATCAATTTACATTCCTCTCTCTCAATTCTCTGATGAAAGGCTCTCTCTCATGTGCTTCTATGGGGTCTGACAATGCACTTGGTGAACTCATCCTATCAAAAGTGCTACAAACCTCATTGCTGAATCTCACTATGGTCACGTTCAAGGTACTGCCTTGGACCATCTGGTGACCATAGTGATATTCAAGAATGAAGTATGCAGCACTTTTTCTAGGATGAGTTTGCAAACTTCATTGTCAGACCCTGTACGGTTCTTCCTCTCATATTGTTTCCCAGTATCTAGCACATGGTAAGTGCTCAATAGGCATTCACTCAACGAATGGATTCTTTAAACTGTTTTCTATACCACATAGTTTTCCATGTGCAACATTATCATAATTATGGCTTGTTAAGAGTTGAGTAACAAATTTGGGTAAAATCCTCCTTCTCTCAGTCATAGTCATCGAAGCAGAGATTTTCTTTCAAGTTAAAAGGCATAACCAGTTGTTAACATAGTCCAAGTTCCCAATGGGCACCATGCGGAGGAAACAGAAGGAATATGGTGACATCTAGACTTACCTTTCATTAGGTTATATATTTTTTCCACATAGAGCCCTGGTGAAGTTGCTTGCCAGTTTTCAAGTTTCTTAGGAGATTATCCAATGGGCACTTTTCTTAAGAAATGCGATTCAGCCACTCCAGTTATAATATTTAGCACCATGTAGTATAAATATAAATATGGATTTATTTTTTTGACACAAGAGTCTTACTCTGTCACCCTGGGTATAGTGGCTTCATAGCTCATGGCAATCTCAAAGTCTTTGGGATCAAGAGATCCTCTTGCCTCAGCCTCCTGAATAGCTATGACAGGTGCCTGCCACAATGTTCAGCTAGGTTTTGTTTTTGCTTTTGTTTTTCTATTTTTTAGTAGAGACGGGGTTTCTCATGCTGATCTCAAACTCCTGGGTTGAAGAAATCCACCTACCTCAACCTGCCAGAGTTCTAGGATTATAGCTGTAAGCCACCATGCTTGGCCCATTAATATAGACGTTAAATCTATGATCATTTTAGAGGATTAGGATGACTTTTAACACAGACATTAATGATGCATGTTATCTATGATATTTTCCCAATCTGTAAGGAATGGAATTTGGGAATGTGAAACTGAATAATGTCTCTGGCTTGGACTGCACTGATAAAATAATGTACTATGATGGATGGCCACTCCTGCTTTGAAAGTTAATAGCGGTCATTAATTCTTTGGTTAGAGCTTCCTTTCTCCGGTCACGTGCATTGTATGTCAGCTTTCTTGCTGGGTTCCGTTCTAAATGTGCCTCACAATGGCATCAGGCGTTTTAAGCAAACATTAGAAATTAGTTTGAATCACTAAGAAACCTCTCACAGTCCACATTCTGATTCAGTACAGTAACATCTAGAGCATGAAGTCTTTTTCCCAAGTTAACGGACAACCTGGAGTGTCATTGCTCTGGTTCCTCAGACTTTTCAGGACCCTGCTGTTTGGATGAATATATAGGTGCCATAGCTCAAAGAGCTGAGAAAACTATCTATGCTGAATGATCGTATGTAAATTTAATCACACAAATTAAGCTCTAGAGGCTAAAATGGGGGACGCCAAAACCTCTGCGAGATAGGAAGAAACAAACCATTTTCTCTACTCACTCTCAGTACGGAACACCTGGCTTCTGGTCACAAAGATGTGCGTGGGGATTTCTTCCCACTAACAACCAGTTACCCAGCAGAAACCAACCAAACGTCCTATAGTTACAATCAGTTCTAATCTAACACTGTCCACCTGAAGAGAATGTCGCATCCCACAAGGCTGCTCCCCACTTTAGTGCCAGTCACAAGTCCCAGGTTGTGACCTGTGCTCCTGACCTTCCAACAATAAATGGGAGGTTCCTACCACCCCCTCCTCAGGTTCTATTAATTTGCTAGGGCAGCTCACAGAACTCAAGGAACCATTTTACTTACATTTGCTGCTTTATTATGAGGACGTTACAAAGGATTTGGATGAACAGCCAGATGGAAGAGATGCATAGAGCAAGGTGTGTGAAAAGGGGTGCAGGTCTTCCACATCGTCTCCAGGCTTGCCACCCTCCAGGCACCACCGCATGTCCAGCTGTCTGGAAGCTCATGTGATTCCAATCCTTTTGGAGTTTTATGCAGGCTTCATTATGCAAGCATGGTTGATTACCTCATTGGCCATTGGTCATCAACTCATCCTTCAGCCCTCTCCCCTCCCTACAGTTGGAGGGAGGGGCTGAAAGTTCTACCTTTTAACTGAATGGCTGATTTCTCTGGCAATAAGCCCCCATCCTGAGGCTATCCAGAAGCCCACCAAGAGTCACTGCATGAGAACAAAAGATGCTCCCATCACCCCGAAAATGCCAAGAGATTGAGGAGCTCTGTGCTCCTATCACTCAGGAAATTACAAAGGTCTTAGGAACTCTGTGTCTGGAACCAGAGTCAAAGACCAAATTTTAGAACAAAATCTTTACCTGGCACCCTATACAAGGATCGTAGGAGCTCTGTCTCGGAAGCTGGAGGCAAGGACCCGAAACAGGATGGCCATAAGGTTCATGTGTAATTTAAAATAGTAACTATTTTATATATTTCTTAATCATGAGACCTCATAATCAAAAAGGCTTCTTCCAACTGCAGCACTCTCTCCAAAGGAAGCCATCTGTGGGATCAAGGCAATTATGCTCACCCAGAGTCCAGGACCCCAGAATTCCTGACTCCAAATACCTCAAACCTACCAGGGCCTGTGTGAGCCTCTTCTCTGGTTGTCGTGCCCAAGCATAGATGGAACCATCAATATTAGTATTTCTAGGATAAGGAGAGACCTGAGGGTCACAGAGTTGTTCAAGGCCCTTCATAGAGGCAGGAAAAAAGGGTAGGGGTAATGGTCCAGGATGGCATGTGCTAGCTGTGTTCCCATGTTCCGAAAGGACTTCAAGTGTCTAAAGCCTGGGCACTCAGGTTATGAG
Organism: Perodicticus potto; assembly: GCA_963574655.1. Classification (NCBI taxonomy): domain Eukaryota; kingdom Metazoa; phylum Chordata; class Mammalia; order Primates; family Lorisidae; genus Perodicticus; species Perodicticus potto. Next base: position 56,878 of record CAUYRH010023230.1, read on the forward strand.
AAGGCGTATGTCAAGACGGGAGGGTAGACCGTATTTTAACAGTTAACTTGATTTATAATGGTGAAATATTTATGCATATGATGTGGGCTCTCCATCTGTGTGCTTGCCGGAGGCCTCTCAAATGTTCTGCACAGGTTGTACCCTCCTGTTCACCGCTGGGCTCAGTGAGAATGTGAAAGGCCCCTTTAGTGGAGATGAAGTGACAGTTGCAGACTCATTTGTCTCGTGTTGTACATAGTGTAAGCGTCTTCTCCCCAGAGGACAGTCAGATTTTCTATTGTTTAAAAATGCATTTTTTATTCAATTTGGTGCTTAAACACAAGCCAACTACTTCATTTCACGCTCAATTAAAGAAATGGCAATTTTAAAAAAAAAGAAAGAAATGGCAATTTATTTCAACAGTGGGGGTTTGCAGAGAGGACCTGGCTGTTTGGTGTGTTGATGTGCTGGAAGCACTTTTGGGGTGGTCTGAGGGAGCCGTCTCCAGCCTGTTCGACCCCAGGGACCACTTTTATGGGAGACAATTTTTCTATATGGACTAGGTGGTGGGGGCATACTTTGGGATGATTCAAGCACATTACATTTATCGGGCACTTTATTATTATCAAGTTGTAATATATAATGAAATGATTACACAATTTACTATAATGCAGAATCAGTGGGCATCCTGAGCTTGTTTTCCTGCAACTGGGCTGTCACATCTTGGGGGCGGGGATGGAGACAGTGACACGGGGTGTGTTGCTGTGTCCACTCTACTTCATAGTCTTATTTTGGTTGCTGTCTCTGCAGAAAACCCTGCTTCACAAAGGTAAGATGTTGGAAATGGGAGAGGCTTTTCAGTGCTTTTGTGGCAATCTCAGGATATTCTGCCTTGACTTTAATCCAGAATGTGTGGAGATTTGAATTTGTCTCAAATGTGCTTTTAAGGCCCCATCATTCGTGATCTCAAGAAGTTGATCCTTTTCTAGCACAGATAAAGTCCATTCACCTGGCTTATTCACAAATGGGTTGCGGGTCCATTCCTTCCCAGTTCCAGGGTCTTTTGTGGTCAAGAAGTGATGCGCAAACTCTTCTGAAAGCTGAGATAGGTGACCGTGCACCAGCTGGGAGGAAGAAGGCCCTGGCTCGGTCTCTCTCAAAATCTTTGCTAAGTTTGAAATGTGTCAAAAATCCCGATGTTCGCACATTGCCCCATAACTGCTGTTTGGCTTTGAATGTGGTCACTTCATCTTTAGTTGTCCTTCTCTCCTGAACTGACAGATTGAGTGTGTTGAGTAGGTTAACTATATCTCACAAGTAAGCAAGCTTTGCAACCCACTCTGTGTCACCAAAATGTGCTGCCAGTAGTTACTGTTTCTCTAAAACAAATCTCTGGAGCAGCTCAAAAACTCTCCCTTTAGAAAGCCATCTCCCTTCTGTGCGTCCAAGAAGACCTGCATACTCTGTGTCCATCTCACAGAGCTGTGTGAACAGACAGGAGTTAAGGGCATATACTTTAATGTGGTGGATAATTTTAATTTACATCCTGCAAAATATTATTTAGTTCAGGTGACATTTTTCAGCTCGCCAGCATTTACCTATGAATCACATGTAGACTCACATTCAGAAGTGACCAGCTTGACCCGAGTAGTGGAACCAGAAAGCTGTCCATCATGGCAACCACTCTGTCCATGCGTATACCAATACAAAACGATGAATTCAGTTTTCCTGATATGTAATCAAAGACTCTAGGAGTGGGTGGCACCTGTGGCTCAAGGAGTAGGGCACTGGCCCCATATACCAGAGGCGGTGGGTACAAACCCGGCCCCAGAAAAAAAAACAAAAAACAAAACTCCAGGAGTTCTGCAGCTGTGTGTTGGTTGGCAACAAAAGCACACATAACATATCCTCACACACATTCCCCCCAAAATAAAAAATATAGCACACAAAAACAAGCACTGTTGCCTTGTTGTCAACTTCGGTAGACTCATCCACCAGGCTCACATGCCACAGGGTCTCATTAGTCCTAACAACCGTGCCTCAGTACCCTCTGCTGTTTCATCATTCAATTTGGGTACGGTGCTGGCCGAAAGAGGAACCTGTGCCCCCTTCTGAACTGCAGCCTCTCTTAAAAGTTCATGGCAAATGTCCTTAGCAGTAGGCAGGGTCAACTCTCCACCAACAGCGAAGGCTTCTTCCTTTAGTAATGTGATCAGCTGCTCAGAGTGACACTCTCCGAGCAGATGCATTTGATGATGTGGTGGCTGTCAGTAATTGCTGCTGTTTTTTGTGTTCACTTTTATTTTCTTTTGAAAAACTCCAAAGGCTTGTCTTTCAATGCGGGGTGCTTGATCTCCATGTGGTGAAGTGGTTTTGAATATTTCATGGCTTTGTTGGATACCCAGTTGCCACATACTATGCAAAGTGGGCTCAGAGAATGTGATCACCTGTTGCAATGAGCCTGTAATTTAAGTAGGACTCTTGGTATTTTCTTTTTTTTGTTTGTTTGCAGTTTTTGGCTGGGGCTGGGTTTGAACCTGTCACCTCTGGCATATGGCGCTGGCACCCTACTCCTTTGAGCCACAGGCACCACCCTTGGTATTTTCTTTTAAATGCAGCTTTCATTTTGTTGGCAGTCTTAGAGTGTTCTGTTGTCTCATCACTGGGGCTTTCTTCCTTTCCAAAGAAGCTCTCCAGCAATGTTTGCTTTTCACTCATTTTTGCTAGGGTTTGCTTGTGAACTTACCGCAAGTGTAACTGAGGCAAAGGCTCAGTGCAAGAAAGAGGTACAGATGAAAGTGGTAAATAAAGTAACGTGTAAACCAGGCATGGACTGAAATAAGTGTAAGACTCTGACGTAAAGCCTGTCACCAAATGAAGCTGCATGATTAAGATGCTCACTTACCAATATAAAGCCTGCCACAAGATGTGACTTAATTGTCACTTGCCACTCACTGATAGGGTTTTGATATGAGTCTGCAATTTATTGTGCCCACTGTGCAGCCAAACCTCTCTGCTAATGAGGATTCGTATTTGCAGCCATTTCCCAGTGCCACCATAACTGCCTCAGCTCCACCCCAGAATATCAGGCATAGATTCTCATAAGGAACACGCAGCCTAGATACCTTGCAGTTTACGTTAGGGTTTATGCTCCAGTGAGAAGCTAATGCCCCCGTTGATCTGACAGGAGGCAGAGCTTAGCTGGTGATGTGTGCAAAGGGGAGTGGCTGTAAATACAGATGAACCTTCACTTGTCTGCTGCTCACCCCCTGCTCTGTGGCCTGGTTCCATTATAATAGACCCTGACATGTACCAGTCAATGGTTTGGTACTGCACATCTAAAGGATGTTCAAGCAAAATTTTCAGTATACACAACTTTCTACTCAACCAGTAAGAAGTGATTCCAATGGTTACGCTAACTACCTGCGGGCAATGTAAGGTGCCACAAAGATCTATTTCCTCCTCAGGAACAAACCCTACATTTAACATCCTTATTATCAATGAAGTCATCTTGCACAGTTGTTGTTCATGTCATCATATTAGATTTTATTATTTCATATTTAATACAAATGGATTCTGACTTGTTATTAAGGCATTTTTTAAATTAGACCTATAAATTAGACCTTTCTCCCAAGGTGACCCCCCCTACCTCCCACTGACCCTGACTTTTCTGGTTTAAATAATTCCTCTTCTGTTCACATATTTCCAGGACTCGTTTTATAAGTTGTTTTAGCCTGCTGTCTCCAAATTTTCCACATCCCTTTTGAGATCAAGAAAGGGACAGGGACTTACCATAGACTTCCACAGAACTGTGCTCTCTTCAGCATGGTACCTCATCCCCACCGCAGCTGACCTTGTACCCAGCATGCAGACAGCCTCAGTAATCCTTTGGCTCTTCTGCTCCCTCCCCTGCCAGAGCCAGGGAGGAATGGAGACCTCACTGTCTGGGCTGGGGCCCAGTGAGCTCTCTTCCTCTCTGCAGCCTCCCCGCACTCAGCACTTCTTTTCCCACCTTCACTACATTCCTCTCAGGGATCTAGATTACACTTGTGTCTTCTTTGGAAAGTGAATAAAACCCCAGCTATTACTTATTGGAATTTCTGAAGGGAACAGAAGAAAATACAGGTATTCCACCTACCAGGTATAACCAGAAGGAAAACTTGCTTTTAAAAAAAAAAAAATTCATTATGACGCTAAGAATTGTTTATGTATACCTATACATATATGGCTTATTTTTTTAATTAAAATTTGATAAATTGAAAGAACTCTTTTTTGAAAATTAAAGAAGCACTTGTCTAAATTTCAACCAAAGAAAATAAGCTAGAATTTTAAAAGCCAGAAATTTTCTTGCATTGGAAACTTAAACTTGTGCAGTGGTTCTCAACCTTCCTAATGCCACAATGTATTTTCATTGTTAAAAAGGGGTCGCGACCCACAGGTTGAGAACCATTGTGTTAGTGGAAATGAAGTTTTCTCAAACTCTGCATGTAACTTTTTTAAACAATAAGAGGAAATGTTCAATACTAGGGAATGATTGGGGCCATTATCAATTCGTATAAAAACAGGTCTAGTATTAGATAGGAGTATGCATTTGTAAGATAATTATTCCTTTCTTTCTCCACCAGGGCTGTCACATGGTGACAGAGGAGCTTCATTCTATCACCTTTGAAACACAGATCTGCCTCTATGGCCTGACCATAGAGTTGGAGGTAGGTGTGGATAAAACAAATGTTCATGGAGTATCTGCTGTTTACTAATAACATTTGCAGGAATTGGTCAGCATTTGTTGATGAAAGCACAGTCTTTTCTGGGTTTTAGTATATTCCTGTTTCATTATTTTTGTTTTAGTTATAAAAGCAATATGTCAAATTTCACTAAATGGTTAACATACTATTCTGGCTAAGTATAAATAATAAAATCTCACGTGTATTATGTATTCAATATGTGTTAAGTAATTTGTTGGCCCAGGTTGCATTTTTGTTTGTTTGTTTTCTGGGATTTCCTAAGTCATGAATACTCCACGGAAAGAAAAATAAGTATCCTTAAACCACGTCATGTGCTGATATATTTTCTCTCTCTCTTTTTTTGTTTTTTTGGTAGTGATATATTTTCAAAAATTTAACCTGTACATAAAAATCTCTTGGAAGGTTTCTCTAGTGTATTAAACAAAGACAGATAATAGGAACATTACAGTACATTGTTTGATCCTCTTACGACAGTCACCAGTGAGCTCAAAGAAGGAATAAAGAAACACTGGGGATTGAATTGAGATGACTGACTGAGCTCCTCAAAGGCAGGACTCCTTGTACTCTTTTTCGAACATGCTCACAAAGTTCCAGAGCCTTCACAAGTTGTTTTAGCGACCAAGGCATCATGGGCATTAGTATTAGAGGAGTGAGACTGGCTTGAGATGGCCCTTTAGAGGAGAGAGTTCAGTGAAAGTAAGATCAGTGAAAGCTGAGACTACCTGTAATGATTGTATTTTTTTTTCTCTCTAACCAGACCAACTCATTGCCCGTGGTGATGATTTCCAATGTCAGTCAGTTACCTAACGCTTGGGCATCCATCATTTGGTACAATGTGTCAACGAATGATTCCCAGGTACAGTCTATTCCTATCCTTTATGAATTCAGTTTTATTTTATTGTCAACAAAACCCATCTGCCTCAAATAATGTGTATGTGTATATACATGTGTGTACGGGTGTGGTTTGTGGGTTGCTTTATTTCTAGTTGTATGATTCCTCTTCTGTAGTGCTTAAAGTAATCTTATTCTGATACGTTTGGATCCTGAGGGCATTCTGGCCAGCAAAAATAACAAATACATGTTTGTTACTCGAGGGTCTGGTCAGCTCTCAACTATGTGTATCACAGAGAATTCTAGAGCCATCATCCTATGGCTCTGTTAACTAAGCAGGGTCAGCTTCTTGTCCCAGAATTTGATATCTGACCTCAAGTGCTTCTGACCCACGTGGTCCATGTAGTCCCGTCTAGAGAATTTGTTTCCAAATAATTACTAGAATATTCGTCAGTCTTGCCTAACTATATTGTGGCAGCACAAACTTTCGAGTTGATTATAGATTTCATCCATCCTGGGCTCAAGGTGGGTTTCAATGCCATCTGCTGGTTATTTGCAACACTTACCCAAAATTGGCCTCAAGTCACAGGCAAGCAGAGAATAGATGCTCTTTTTCGGAGAGGAAGGAAGGGAGTGGCAGAGATGATGAGTCAGCGCTTCCCTTTGCTCCCTTCTTACAAAACCCCAGTGTTGCCCGAAACCGCCGAGGTCTAGAGAAAATAGGTCAAATGTAAATAACAACATTTCTTCTTAATTCCAAGCAAATGTTTCCTCAAAAGGGAAGAATTCTTTTATTTTAGGTCCCAGCAGGAAGAACAAAGCCATAGTGAGTCAGCTCTATGTGTTCTTTCCCTCTAACTCAACATTCCTAATAAGGAAACAGCATGGAAAACCATGCAGCCTGTTCCCTCTCATCCTCAGGTGCCCTGGCATCTGAGACAGATAAACTAGAGAGAGGAAGGCCACGTGGAGTGCCCCCAGGAGAGCAGAGCTTACTGGAAAAGTTTCCTGGTCCTTACAGCTAAGAACAACCAAAGCCCCTGAGAGTAAATGCTGATCCCCATTAGAAGCTTTGTTCAGCTTCTCTTCCAGCTCCAGGGTATAGGCGTGGTAATGGGATACTTCATCCTCCAGTCTCGGACAGCAGCGCTGCTCTTAGCTTTCTTAGCCACCAAAGTCATCACACTAACCATCTCAGATTGTAAATGATGAGAATCTGGAGATAATAGATCATATACAGCTCCTAAAACACAGATTTCACAGCCTAGTTTCAGAACCAAGCTGAACAACTAACCTCGGTTTCTCTTCTTAATTCTATCCTGCTTCAAAAATCTAAGCTCTTAGGCCTTGGTTATACCCTCTGCTTTCTGGTGGTTTTTCCAAATTCAATTCTCAGGTTCAAAGAAAACTGCCTCCCTGGAATTCCTCCTCTTCTCATCTAACCATTCCTTGTTGAATGCTATGTCATCTTTTATCCCTACCTTCTGAAATCTCTTGAAATGGTACTTTTTCTTGATTGATCTAAGCCCAGTTTAGCTCATGCTCACCAGTGACCTTCCTCAGGTACCACGCTGGATTTCCAAATTCTTCCTCTATTCTTCTTAGAACACCTTTCTTGGCTTTCACATGTATCTATTCTCCTGTAATCTGGGACAAAGTCTTCTGTTCCACTGTCAGGACCCGGTTTCTAGCACAGACAACCTTGTCTGTAGTTAATCATACAAAATATCCTTCCATCTAGCTGGGTATGCATGATTGCAGTCCCAGCTACTCAAGCAACTGAGGCAGGAAGTTCCCAGGGGTCCAGGAATTCGAGTCCAGCCTGGGCAACATAGCAAGACTTAATCTCTGAACATTTTTTTTTAATTCTCTTATCTAAAGCAAAATTAGAAAATAGTACTGTACAATCCATCAGGCAGAAATATGAGGTTAATCATAAATTTATTTTGTATCGTCACCTTCCTTAGCCTGGGCCTTAACAATTTCTTGCACTGTGGGCTGATCTGTTTAGTCAAGGTAAAACTTGTGCCAACCCATGATAAACCATTTAAATAACATATGCATTTTGTTTAAGGTTAATACTATTCCAGAAAAGAGGATTTTCCAATTATTTTCTGGACAATGTTCAATATTGGCATGAATTGTTTGATAGGGAAAAGCTAGAGATGCCAAGTGATTGAAGACAGATGGAGCCCTTTATTATGTTAGACTCAGGATCAAGAAGCCCTTTAGGAAAAGACAAAATCTGTCTTAAAAAGAATAGAGATGGGACTATATTCTGTATCATTAATTTAGGTTGACCTAAGGAGTTTAAATATATATATATATATTTATTTAGGATAAATATTTAGGAATCCTACATATTGAATTATAGCATTTTCAGTGTGATTGACAAATGAAATCATCGTCATAACTCTATTTCAGAACTTGGTTTTCTTTAATAATCCTCCATCTGCTACTTTGGGTCAACTTCTGGAAGTGATGAGCTGGCAGTTTTCATCGTATGTTGGTCGTGGCCTTAATTCAGACCAACTCAATATGCTGGCAGAGAAGCTTACAGGTAAGAGCTGGTAGATAGGGAGGATTTGCCTATTTTGGGTGTTCAAGTGTTTTAAAGAACCAAGATGACACATGTATTAGTTCTAATAATATCAATGTTAATAATAACAACAATCATCACAGTTTATTAAGTGCCTCCTAGATTGCCAGATACAGTGCTAAGCGCTAAATTATCTTTAATTCTCACTCAAGTTCTTCAAGGCCAACATTATTATATCCATTTTATAGATGAAGATACTGGAGACCAGAGGTGGAGCAACCTTCCACGGCCTCACAGCTGGTATACAGCAGTGCCCAGGGCAGGTCAGACCTGTCAGGGTCTAAAGCCCCTTCCTGTCTGTTCTACACACTAGCTCTAGGGGGCATTTAAGCCATTTCCACTGAGTATGATGTGAAGCATTAACGGTGACCTGACCTTTCATATTAATGCTCAGTTGGCGTGAACCAATGGGAAAAGAACTGATTCCTTCCCCAGATCCACGGTGTGTCATAGAAATTAAAAACCACCCCAGGAATACTTAATTATATGCATTATGAAGAAAGTTTGTAGCTTTGGGATTTCTAAAGTTTGGAAAATGAGTCACTGGTACTACATGTACCAATTATAGCCTAAGAGTCTTCTGAAAGAATTTTTTTTTTTTTTTTTTTTTTTTTGCAGTTTTTGGCTGGGGCTGGGTTTGAACCCACCACCTCCAGCATATGGGGCCGGCACCCTACTCACTGAGCCACAGGTGCCACCCTCTTCTGAAAGAATTTTAACAGATATCTCTATTTTGACACATCTGGGGTGAATACGTTTAGCACCGAAAAAAGTTAAAATTGGATCAAGCTCCATTTTTAGTTAAAGTAGAGCCAAGGATTCATTTGTACAGCAGAAGTGGAATCATGTTATTTAAGCTGGATTCCCAAGTGATACAGAGATGCTTGCCACTGGAATCTGTTATTTGATCAATAGGTTTTTGTTTTTGTTTTTTTATTTCCTTGCTTATTTTTTGTTTGTTTTTGTTGTTGTTGTTGAAACAGAGTCCCACCCTACACCCCTGAGCAGAGTGCAGTGGCATCATAGCTCACGGGCTGTGGGCATCCCGCTGCCTCATCCTCCGGAAGCCTCTGGGATTACAGGCGCTCACTGCAGGGCCTGGCTGCGTTTTTCCATTTTTTTCATGAGTCAGAGTCTCACTGTCGCTCAGGCAAGTCACAAACTCCTGAGCTCAAGCAATTCTCCCTCCTCAGCCTCCCACAGTGCTGGGATTACAGGCGTGAGCCACTGCGCCCGGCTGATCATTAGGTTTTTCAATAAATCAGACTTTGGGCAATATTACAAAATTTACTTAATGTAAATGTTTTTGATCCTTAATTTATAAGCAGCAGTAGTAGGCATTCAACAAATATTTGCTAAGGAGTGGCTTTTGAATATGTAATATAGAAGCAACTATACCTTTTCAAATCTTTATCAAATTATTCTTTTCAGCATACTCCTTAAAAACTTAGGTAGAAGCTCTTGCACCCTTTTACTGTTCTAGGTCAAAATAGCTAATGGCTGCTTATTGCTAATAGATTGCTAGTCCATTCTTTTCATCCAAATAGGCAAAATTCCTAGTAATCTGCCTATACCTAACTTACAGACATTGATTTTATAATGTTTATTCACCAACATTCGGCTGCTCTTACTTCTTTATATGGGCCACACTCACATCATCCACACCTCATCCTCGTCCTATGTTATTCTTGCTCCCTAGAGAGGACTCCTTCATCTCTTGACAGTTCATATCCCACCCATTCAGGGAGACCAGGTTCTAGGCATCCGCCCATGCCTACAGCCATTGTTAACTCCTTCATCAAAAACCTTTCTTAGATAACAAATTTCTTAGGCACAAGGATGATTTATTTGTACTGTACCTGGCACTTTGTACTCTGTAAATCTATAGCAGGTGCTTAAGGAATACTTGGAGGGGAGATCTAAAGTGAGTATAAATTTGAAGGATCTCATTATCGAATTTAAAAATCTCATCCTTTTCTTTCATTTTAGTCCAGTCTAGCTACAGTGATGGTCACCTCACCTGGGCCAAGTTCTGCAAGGTAAAAAAAAGGAAGGGGGAACACTTTAGATTTTTGTTGCTGTTGTTGTTGTAATACTTTTTGTAGTTTGTTTTGCTTTGTTCCTGAGACAGAGTCTCACCCAGTTGCCCTGGTAGAGTGCCATGGCATCATCACAGTGATCCTTTTGCCTCAACCTCCCCAGTACATGGGGCTACAGGCACCTGCTACTATGCCCAGCTAGTTGTTTTGGCTTTTTTTCCTTTTTAGTAGAGACAGAGGCTCAGTCTTGCTCAAGGAGCTAGTCTTGAACCCCTGAGCTCAAGGAATCCATCTGCCTTGGCTTCCCAGAATAATAAGATCATAGTCGTGAGCCACCACGCCCCTTTCTAAGCCTCCATATCATTACCTGAAGTTTTGAAGATTTCCTGGATAAGGATATTTTTAAAAAGAAACTAATGTATTGTCCAGTTTGCGGACAATATTTTATTAAAAAGTTGAACTTGAATTATTATACTAACGTTACTGCTTAAATTATTATTGCCCTAATGTGTATTCCAACAGGAACACTTACCTGGTAAATCATTTACATTTTGGACATGGCTTGAAGCAATATTGGATCTAATTAAGAAACACATTCTCCCCCTTTGGATTGATGGGTGAGTTACAGGTTATATTTTCCATAGAGTTAATTAAGTAGGTTTTTTTTCCCCCTGTTGTTATTGGGTTTTTCCCCCTTTCTTTTGCCTTTTCTTTTAAGCATATTTAGTGCCATGGGGCGGGGCGGGGCGGGGCGGGTGAGGGGGGAAGATAGTTTCGGCTTCTTACATTCTTCACAGAATATCAATATGCATATTAATCTGCATAAATGAGTAAGTACTTCAGGTACAATTGACTTTTGATTATACTCAAAACAAACTTTAGGTCTATTCTTTGTGAATGCAATAATGATCAGATAAAACCATGTACTGTTCTATTTTTAGGTACGTCATGGGCTTTGTTAGCAAAGAGAAGGAACGGCTCTTGCTAAAGGACAAAATGCCTGGAACCTTCTTATTAAGATTCAGTGAAAGCCATCTCGGAGGAATAACCTTCACCTGGGTGGATCATTCTGACAATGGTACACCCACTACTGTTCATTTTTTAATGTTTTAACTTTTAGGATATAAAGGTATAAGTTTATTTTATATTGGAAAGAGAGGAGAGAGTTGGGGGAAGAGGTGAGAGAGTGAGAGAGGGGAAGTAGCAAGAGAACATACTACTGTTTCTTCATGTGTATTTAGTTTTGAGGGTTTGGTATTCAGATCTCCATTTTCACGAGTGTGTGAAGTGAGGGTTTGGTATTCAGATCTCCGTTTTCACGAGTGTGTGAAGTGTTGATCTGTTTAGCATGTGTTCAGTGTGTCTGAATATTATTGTTGCCTTTGTCCCAGAATGGGGCACCCATGAATTCTGAAAGCCTGTGTGGTCTCTCTTACTGTTCAGACTGCAGAAGGTCTGACGTGGTTTTGTAACCAGTGACATGAAGACCATGTGGTTGGGAAGCACGATCACAGAGAATGTCTGCAGAAGCCAGTATATTCCTCTGATTTTTTTTTGTTCAAGGAGAAGTGAGATTCCACTCTGTGGAGCCCTACAATAAAGGCCGGTTGTCTGCTCTGCCCTTTGCTGACATCCTCAGAGACTACAAGGTTATTATGTCTGAAAACATTCCGGAAAACCCTCTGAAGTACCTATATCCTGACATTCCCAAAGACAAAGCCTTCGGTAAACACTACAGCTCCCAGCCATGCGAAGGTTAGATTCTTCATGTTTGCATTTTTCTTACAGTTTTGGAAAATAACCTGATCTTTGAAGATTTCCAGCGTTTATAGAGGTCAGAGCCTTAGAAATGAAGTGGTGCATTGGCATTTCTGCAAAAGGTCCACCTGCTGTCCAACAGTGGCAGAGTAGGAAGCATTAGCTACAGCTAGACTTCACCATGGCCATGGTTTTCTCCTTCAAAAATAAGAGTGGTGCTGACTTCATGTCTATGAGTAGGGGAAAGAGAAGAAAGGGCAGATAACAATTAGACGCTTTTAAAAGGAAGGCATAGGGACCCCATAATTATAAAATTTGTAACTATCATAAGTTTTATAAATATAAAATGTATAATTATTATTAATGTTTTATATATATATATATATGGGGGAGTTTTGAGGCAGAATCTCACTATGTCATTCTCGGTAGAGTGCTATGGCATCACAGCTCACAGCAACCTCAAACTCTTGGACTTAACGATTCTCTTGCCTCAGCCTCCCGAGTAGCTGGGCTACAGGCGCCCGGCACAACACCTGGCTACTTTTTTGTTGCAGTTGTCATCGTTTAGCTGGCCCGGGCTGGGTTTGAACCCACCAGTTTTGGTGTATGTGACTGGTGCCGTAACCACTGTGCTATGAGCGCTAAGCCTAAGTTTTATGTTTTTAACCTACTTTAGTCTTACAACTCAGCGAGTTTGTTCATTTGCCCAGAAGGTGACTTGGGCATCTGTACTGCACCCTCCTCAACCTCCAACCTGCTTTTCCGTAAGGGCCTAGAACAGTACCTCACCAAAACAGGCATTTGGGAAATGTTTGTTAAATACATAAAAGAAAATTCATGAAATTGCTATATAAGGTCAGTTCACCATTCTGCTTCTTTAATGCCGTATATACAATCCATGAAAGTCTTCATCTTAAGCAAGGAAGTGTCTGGGCACCCTCTTTTAGAATACCTTTCAGTTGTCATTAACAAATGTTAACTTGCCACCACCCATCTCTCAAACAAACAAACAAAATTACAAAAGAAAAGAAAAAACCTCTGTGGCCTTTAAGTGACTTTCCACATCTGACTGAATGAAGTAACAAATATCAATGCAACAAATTACAGTTGGGAAATTGGATCAAATACTTGTCAACTTGCTCAAATTTCTCCCCAGAGAAATGTGAGGAATGTTTTCCAAGTGAGATTCGCACGTTACTATTAACTACAGTACAGTGGTACTTTCGGGAACACTGATGTCTATGCCTCAGAAATTTTGAAATCATAAAGTTCTAGTTTGTATCAGTTTTAATGAAAAGAAATGTTATTTATCTTCCAATACATGGCTAAATCAGTCCTTATGATCAAATTTAAATGCAACATAGAAGAGAGGTATATGCTTTATTTTCAATTTTTCCTACACAGTTTAGAGGCATTCATACTTAAAATTAGACTAAGCCTGCCAAGAGATTTGCTTTTTTCAACTTGCACATTTTTTTGCTTATCTAAAAGACTGCGTTTTCTATTCAGTTAAACATCTTTGTGAATCCCGAACAACTGTATTATCCTCTTCCTTTTAGGTCCGCTGATATTTTTCTAGACTTTTCCCCAATTTTATCAATAATATTGATAACATTTTTTTCCAACATTATGCCTTTCTTTTCTAGTTTCGAGACCAACGGAAAGGGGAGACAAAGGTTATGTTCCTTCAGTTTTTATTCCCATCTCAACCATGTGAGTAATCTTAGCCCCCCCCCTCCGTAAAACATTTATTATTGAATTTTTTTTCCAAAACGCTTTCCTGTAGGAGACTTAAGGGTAAAGCAAAATACATATCACTGAGAATACAGCATTTTAATGCTCAAGGCCCCATTTCCTGTAATACCTAAAGTTCATCTCCGGGGCACACCTACACAGTCTGTTATGACTGGAATTATAAAGGTGCCCTTTTATATGCCATCTGTTGCATAGTGGGTTGAGTGCTCTGATATGAAACGCAGCCCGGGAAATGAGCTCCTGATACACTAAGTCACCATGGGCTATTATTTTCTAATCCTTTTTGATACTTTCCACTTGTAGCCGAAGTGACTCATGTGAGCCACATTCTCCGTCAGACCTTCTTCCCATGTCTCCAAGTGTATATGCAGTGCTGAGAGAAAACCTGAGTCCCGCAACAATTGAAACTGCAGTACGTTCCCTTTCTTTTCCATTGTGGGTCAAGGGCATGTCCAACGAAGCAAAGGTGGTATGAGAATCAAAAGGGCTGGAGTACTGCCTGGGTAGGAATAAAGCATGTCTACTGGAACAATTCATGAACATAACACAGGGGGTGTCTGTATGGTCCTGTGTGCTGCTCATGCTGTGGGCACTGCAGGCAGACACCTTTGTTAACTTGAACTGCTTTCAGCTCCTTCCATCAAAAACCAGCAGAGGGCAAAGTCTTCCCATACCCATCAGCAACACTGTCCCTGCTTCCACCAGGGCCCCTCACTCCCCACCACTCTCTCCACTTCAGCAAACAACATTTAACAGTCAATATTTACAAACTTAGTTTGATATCTATTTAACAGTTCAAGCAACACAGCTACTAATTTTTCTTGTTACTTGCACTACTAGAATCTGGAGTCTCTTCAAGTACTATATAAATAACGATCTATAGCAGCATGATAGTCTTTTTTTTTTTTTTTTTGAGACAAGTTCTCTGTCACCCCAGCTATAGAGTGCAGTGGCATCATCATAGCTTGCAGCAACTTTAAACTCCTAGACTCAAGCAATCCTCCCACCCCAGCTGCCCTAGTAGCTGGGACTACAAGTGTAAGCCACCACATCCAGCTAATTTTTGTATTCTTTGTATTTTTGCTCAGGCTGGTCTTGAACTCCTGGCTGCAAGCAATCCTCCTGCTTTGGCATCTCAAACTGTTAGGATTATAGGCATGAGCCACTGTGCCTGGCCAAAATCTTTAATGTAATGTCATTTAGATTCTTGTCCCACAATACCATCAAGAGGTTGATTTATATGAAACTGAGCATACATCAGAGAACAGAAACCTAGAAGGTCCCTAAGCCCCCAAAAAATTTCTATGTGGCTATAAATCAAATGGATTTTAGTCCTTCTCTTAAAGATTTCCAGGGATAGAAAATTTATACTCTCCTTTGATGACTTATTCCAATGTTAATTGCCCCTGAAATCCTTAAGTTATTTATATCTAGCTGAACTTTTGCTACATTTTGCACCCATTTCCTCATGTTTTTGTTAGAATGAATAGGCCTTTTTCTTAAAACACTTCTCTATCCACTTGAGTGTTGCCTTTTATTTTAGACTGGTCTACTCCCAGTATTTTGTAAATACTTAATAATTGATAGATTGTGAAGTATTTAGTACATAAGAGGATATTTATCTATCCGAGAAATAATGATTTATTTGCAAAATAGGATTTTCCTCAAAGATCATTTTCATTTTCAATTTTAGATGAAGTCTCCATATTCTGCTGAATGACAGGATAAACTCTGATACCCCAAAGAAGGAAGCAGATGAAAAAGTTTAAAGACTAGTCTTTGCCAAGGACAATATCTAATTTCTTCAGCTTTGTAAATACAGGTTTCCGGGAAATGGTTGAAATCTGAAGCTCTCTTCTCACTGGCCTGGCACCCAGCACTCCCACCCACCCCAGTTGGGAGTATTGTAATTAAGATGCTAAAAACTAAAGCTTCAGAACAACTTTCAAAATAAGACAACTTTGAGAAACCAGTGTTAATAACAATATTAATGGAAGATTTATGCGCATCTGTTTGTTTTATTTCTGATTGTATTTCTCTGGTGTTATTTATGATTTTGGCTCTAGAAGGTATAAGTGTATAAGGTATAAGAAACTAAGGGATGAGCCCTCTAAGCCAATCAATGGTGGTGAGCCTAGCAGGTAAGAGTGGTCACAGTAGGTCTCAGCTGGAAGTAATGGTGGGCATTAACAGCAGCAATTAACAGGGTATGCAGGGTTGAATTATAAAGCCTCTTCATTGCTATGTCAACATGGTCTCAACTGAGACTCAAGCAAGTTCCTTCTGGCTATGAATTACTAACCTCCAATATACAATGTTTATACAGGCAGTGGGCAAACATTTCTATTGCAAAAGGGAATTGGTCAAAAGAAAAGGGGTAGCAGTGTTCACACAAGTCTAAAACCTAGGACATACTTTAAATCTTAAAGCTCCAAAATAATCCTTGACTCCTTGTAGCACAAACTGGGCACCCTGGTGTGAGGGGCAGGTTCCCAAGGGCTGGGGCAGCCCCACCCCAATGGCTTTGCTGTGCGTAGCCCATGTTGCTGATTTCACAGGATTTCTCTGGCTTTTCCAGGCCAAGGATGAACAATGTTGGCTACTGATATTCTTGGGTCCCCATGGCAGCCCCACTCCTACAGCTGCACTTAGACACTGGCCTGGTGGCGACTCTCTGTGGCAGCTCTGCCTCTGCAGCAGACTTTTGCCTGGGCACCTGCGCTTCCCCATACATCCTCTGAAATCTAGGTGAAGCTACCAGGTGGATGCCACCAAGGCTCATGGATTATGCCCTCTGGAGCTGTGGCATTAGTTGTACCTGGGGCCACTGGGATCATTTGAGCTTCAGGTACTCCCTGCTGGAGTGGCTGGGACTTGAGAAGCAGTGCCCTGAGGTGGCAAAGGGAAGTGGTGACTCAGGCCTGTGCCCCCAAACTGTTCGGTCCTCGTAGACCTCTGGGACTAAAGGATGACCTAGAAAGAGCAATCTCAAAGATTTCTGCAATGCCTTTGGGGCCTTTATCCCATTGTCTTGACTATTAACACCAGGCTCCTTTTTAGTTATGCTAATCTCTTTACCAAGTGGTTCCTCCACAGCCCTGTTAGATTCCTTATACCCTTAGATTCCTTTCTTAAAAATGCTATTTCCTTTCCTACCACATGACCAGGCTATAAATTTTCTAAATTTTTATATCCTCCTTCCCTTTTGATTATAAATCCCATTTTTAGATCATTCCTTTGCTCCCATAATTCAGCATAAGCTGTTAAAAATAGCCACATCACTTCCTGAGTACTTTTCTGCTTAGAAATTTCTTCCACCTGATACCCTCAGTCTTCACACTTAAGTTCAGTCTTCCCACAAAGCCCCAGGAAAGGAGCACAATACAATTCTCTGCTACAGGGTAACAAGGATGAAGTTTGCTGTTTGCTTTAGTTCCTAGCAAGTTCCTCACTTCCATATGAGACTTCCTTAGGCTCCACCTTAGCCTTTACTATCTATATGTCAGTATTTTGGTCACAACTACTTAAGCATCTCTAAGAAGTTCCAAGCTTCTCCTGATCCTCTTGTCTTGTTCTGAGTCCTTAGAACTCTTACGCCCTCTGCCCATTAGTTACTTCCAAAGCTGCCTCCACATTTTCAGGTTATCTTTATATTAATAATACCCCAGAGCTCAGTACCAATTTTCTGTCTTAGTCTGTTTTGTAGTGCTCTAAAGGTATACCTGAGGCTGGGCTCACAGTCCTGCAGACTGTAAAGAGGCATGGCTCCAGCATTTGCATCTGGTAATGGCTTTAGGCCGCTTCCACTCATTATGGAAGGTAAAAGGAAGCCAGCATGTGCAGAGATCACGCCGGGGGGGGGGGGGAGAAAGAGAGAGGGAGAGAAGGTGCCAGGTTCTTTTTAGCAACCAGCTCTCACAGAAACTGATAGAGCCAAAACTCACTTACCCTCTGTCTGAGTGGTATTAGTCTATTTGTGAGAGATCCACCACCATGACCCCAACATTGAGATCATATTTCAACATGAGATTTGGGAGTACAAACATCCAAACCATAGCGAGGGTAATGGGATTTTGTTAGGGGATTCCTGGAGATACCCATTTAGTCCAAGATAAGATGTGCCACCTGAGCAGGAAACATAATAGGTAGGGAATTTATACCATGTTTCCACCAAATCCTACCCCAGAATATTTGTTTGTGCCAACAATGACTTAGTTCAGGCTGCTATAACAAAGTACTATAGACCGGGTGGCTTAATAACACAGAAATTTATCATGATTCTGGAGGCTGGAAGTGCAAGATCAGGGTGCCAGTATGGTCAGGCTCTCTTCAGTGTTTCAGTTTTTTGGCCGGGGCTGGGTTTGAACCCACCACCTCCGGCATATAGGGCCGGCGCCCTACTCCTTTGAGCCACAGGCGCCGGCCTCTCTTCAGTGTTTCAAACTGTCAATTTCTCTTGTCCTCGCACGGTGGAATGACAGCTAGAGAGCTATCTGGAGTCTTTGCAAGGGCACTAGCCCTATTCATGAGCATGAGTTCTAAAGGCTCCTAAAGGCTCTACCTCCTTAGTACTATCACATTGGGCACTAGCAATTCAACATATGAATGACGTGGTACAAACATTTGGTCCATAACAAACAACTGATAGCAAATCAGCAGCATTTAATGAAACCAAAAAAAGATTTAGTTTCCAAATATTAATTAAATTTTTACTTTCCCCTCACTCATCCCATCATACATTATGCTAATCCCTTTTAAAATTCCTTTTAATGTAAAAAATCATTTTAATCAATTCATCATACTGAATATTAATATTTATCTGAAATAAATGCCAGTTTATTTGATCAAAGTCTAAGGTAGCAAAGAAGACACCCCCACGAAAGAAAAACAAAGGATGAATATATCTCTGGTATACTCAAGAGATTTTTCTTTCCCTCACATAGTTCAGGAGGCCCATGAACTCCTGCAGTAAAAGAAACAGAATTAAGGTTTAAGCCATCCTAGCACTCTACTCTAGCCACGGATATGCATGGTCCAGACTTAGCAAATCGGCCTCTGTGCACACATGCTTCAATTTCTGACACAGAGTGGAGACATTTTTTCTACATTAACCATGAACATTTATTGATTTGACTGATTTCAGGTTTTAAAGTCTGGCTTATTGGGGTATAATTTACACATAGAAAGATTTATCCTTTTGGGATGTGCCAGTCTATGAGCTCTGACAAACCCATACTGGTGTGTAACCACCACTCATTATAAAACACAACTTTGCTCCCACAGTCCTCACAAAGAGGATGCTATAAAAACACAGTGAGGACATTTTCTGCAACATCCTTACAATAAGTACAACAAATAATTTTATGCAGCTTCATATGTAGAGAGCTCTATTTAAAATAAATGGAGTCATTTTACTCTTTGCTTATCTTCGAATACCTTAGCAGTTTTACTTACCTAGAGAGTGTGGACTCAATTCAGGGAGGTTATAGATTTAGATGGCAAAAGCTATACGTTTTTTTTTTTTTTCATTTTGGTTTTTTAAAATTTTATTTATTTTTGAGATAGAGGCTCATTCTGCTGCCCCAGGCTAGAGTGCTGTGGCATCAGCCTAGCTCACAGCATCCTCAAATTTCAGTGTTCAAGCAATTCTCTTGCCTCAGCCTCCTGAGTAGCTGGGACTACAGGCGTACACCACTGTACCCATATAATTTTTGCATTTTTAGTAGAGAATGTAATGAACTCTTGCTCAGGCTAGGCTCAGACTCCTGAGCTGCAGGGATCCTCCTGCCTCAGCCTCCCATAGTGCTAAGATTACAGACAAAAGCTACAGTTTTATTTCCATTAACTTCTAATTAAAGTTTAGAATGTCCTCCTATGAATGAGGGCAGAAAACCATAATTCATACCCATTTATATCACCATTTTATAGTTATCTCACAATATTGTATGTGCTAAGCACAATTGCATCAATTAGACTCACTGCTAGATCCTATTACTTAATGCCGTTGAAAAAGAAGTACTTAATTACTATATCACAAACTTGGTTTGATGTCTGTATTTCAATATAACTGATTTCCTTTTTAATCATGTATTTTTTCTTATTCAACTAAAAACATTACTTTTTAAAGGCGTTCATAAGTTTTGTCAGACTAACCAAAGGGGTCTGTGGCACAAAAGTAGTTCACAATCCCAGATAAACAGATAAAGACCATAATTATCAACGGCCCTTTTCAAAATCACATATTGTCATAAATACACAAGACTGAACTACTTTCAGTTTCTTTGATGGCCCAGGCTCACTCTCACCTCACTCTGCTGCATCTTCTCATTCTCTAAGCCTGTCCTATCTACCTCTTCACCTGGATAACATCCCCACATCCTTCAGGCTCCTGCCAAAACGCAAATACAATTGCATGCACACACACACACGCACGCGGATGCACACGTGAGCAAGAATGGCTCAGCTCACACCATGCCTTCTACATGGCATAGTCTGGAACTCCCAGCACAGCGGCGATTGCCTTTGGTGTAAAAGCACATCATCCGCCTTCTTCAGCATACTCTTGATGCAGGACAAGGCAGCCCTACAACTGCTGCCTTGGCCCTGGCAGCGCTGATGCTGTGGCGGATGGAGGAACCAGCTTGCGGAAGGGCCGGACACCTGTGCGGAAGACACTGGTGCTTTGCTGTCTCCTTCCCGTGCTCTTTTTGCTGGTAAATTTCATGGATGGCGCCTTGCTGTCTGCTCTTCCTGCACATCTGACTGGTCAATATCATGTCAGTTTCCAGGGCCTGGGTCTTCATTGGACTGCTGGCTGTAACTGAGGAAGACCCACGCCCTAAGAAGTTCCCTCAAAACAACTCCCTGGGACTATATAAACCCCTGAGCA
>CAUYRH010023234.1:0-18800 GCA_963574655.1 Perodicticus potto
ACTTCCTCTCTTTCTGTTTTCTTGAGGAATGCTTGCAGTGCTATAAATTTCCTTCTAAGGACTGCCTTTGCAGTATCCGATAGGTTCTGATAATTTGTGTCTTCATTGTTATTTTGTTCCAAAAATTTGGAAATTTCCTCTTGATCTCATCAATGACCCATGTATCTTTCAGCATGAGGTTGTTAAGCTTCCATGTTTTTGTTTGAATATGCAGATTCTTGTTGTTATTGAGTTCAACCTTTATTCCATGATGGTCTGAGAAGATGCAAGGGATAATTTCTATTTTTTTAAATTTGCTGAAGTTAGACTTGTGACCTAAGATGTGATCAATTTTGGAGTATGATCCATGGGCTGATGAGAAGAATGTGTATTCCGATTTGTTGGGATGAAATGTTCTGTAGATGTCTGTTAAGTCCAAATGTTGGAGGGTTAAGTTTAAATTTATGATTTCTTTGTTTAGCTTCTTTTTGGAGGATCTGTCCAACACTGTTAGAGGAGTGTTAAAGTCTCCGACTACTACAGTGGAGGAGGAGATCAAGTTGCTCGTGTCTATTAGAGTTTCTCTTATAAATTGAGGTGCATTCTGGTTGGGTGCATAAATATTAATAATTGAAAGCTCGTCATTTTGTGTATTACCTTTAACAAATAAAAAATGTCCATCCTCATCTTTACTCACTTTGGTTGGTTTAAAGCCTATTGTATCTGCGAATTAGATTGCAACACCTGCTTTTTTCTGTTTTCCATTTGCCTGGAATATAGATGACCATCTCTTCACCTTGAGTCTATATTTATCCTTTAAGGTGAGAGGAGATTTCTTGTATGCAGCAGGTATCTGGTTTAAGTTTTTGTATCCAGTCAGCCAGCCTGTGCCTCTTTAGAGGACAGTTTAAACCTTTCACATTAATTGAAACTAAAGATAAGCTAGTGGGATGTGTAGTGGGTATTTTGGGTCCTTTCGCCATTGTAGAGTTTAGTATGTGGTTGAAAGTTTCTGTTTGAGTTTACTTTTATGGTGGAGGTTTGCGCTGGTCATTATGGAGGATAGGTCTGAGGATATCCTGGACAGCTGATTTAGTTATGGCAAATTTCTTCAACATATGGATGTCGTTAAAGTATTTAATTTCTCCGTCATAAATGAAACTCAGTTTGGCTGAATAGAGGATCCTGGGTTGGAAGTTATTTTGTTTTAGGACGTTAATGGTCGAACCCCACTCCCTTCTAGCTTGAAAGGGAGTTGTTTGAGCAGAGAGATCTGCAGTTATTCTAATATTCTTCCCCTTGTAAGTAATAGATTTCTTGCGTCTGGTTGCTTTTAGAATCTTCTCCTTCATGTTAACTTTAGTGAAGTTAACTACGATGTGCCTGGGGGATGTCTTATTCGGTTTGAGTCGTACTGGGGTTCTAAAACTGTCTGCTATTGGCATTTCAGAGTCTCTAGGTATGTCTGGAAAATTCTCTTTCATAATCTCAAGAAGAAGGGACTCTGTGTCATATGAAGCCAGTTCGTCATTTTCAGGTATCCCTATAAGACGAATATTGGTTTTCTTCGAGTTATCACAGAGCTCTCTGAGAGAATGACCCATTTTTGCCTTCCATTTCTCTACCTCTTTGAGCATTTGGGAGCATTCGAAGTCTCTGTCTTCGGTGTCAGAAATCCTTTCTTCTGCTTGCTCCATTCTGTTACTGAGGGCTTCTACTGTATTCTCAGATCTTTGAGGGTTGCGACTTCTTGTCTCAATGTATCGAAATCTTTGGTCATTTTATCTTTGAATTGGTTGAATTCTTGAGACATCTTCTGAATTAATCCTGCAATCTTTGCCTCCATCTTTGTTTCCATTTTGTTGATCTTGTTTGCAATCCAGATTCTAAATTCGATTTCAGACATTTCTGCTATCTGTTTGTCGATGGGATCGTCTGGATTGGATGGTTTGTCATTCTTTGGGGGAGTTGCACAATTCTGTTTATTCATGTTGCCAGAGTTTTTCCGCTGATTCCGCCCCATGATTGTTTTTCAGTTTTTAGCTAGATGAGCAGGTCAGTGAAATTGGACTGTAAACTTCTACGGTTGTGATTGACCAGCCCTCCACCTAGGAACTGGGATTGGTGACTACAGCTTTTCCTCTACAATTTTGCAAAGTACCTGTACAGTACTATAGTCTGTGACTGTAGAGGCCTACTCAGTGTAGTGTTGGTAGGTGGCTCTGTCTTGTATCCAGGTGATTTCTGTCAAATCCTAGTGTTTCAGTAACCTGAGGCGCAGGGGCTGTTGTTGGTGCTGGGGGTAGGTGACCGCTGGACCGTGACCAAAGCCATCTAGGCACTGCTGTGTTGTTCCGGGCAGGGCATTCTTGTCCTGAGTGTGGGTGGTGGGAGGGTGACTGAGCTGGGATGGGAAAAGGGTAGCAGGATAGAGGTGAGAGAGAACAGAAAGGAGGTAGAAGATGCGGGAATGGCCGCAGGCTCAGCACCCACCACCGGTCTTTTGCAGGCTGACGCGCCGAACAAGTGGCAGGCAGGCTGGCGGGCGGTTCGGCAGCTGCAGCTGCAGGACACAATGAGTGTTCCTGAGTATATGTATTTTATAGTTAACATACTTTCACTGTAACAGCTACAGAAAGCACCTCTGAATGCATATTTTAAGTTGCCTAAATCTCCTCTCCAAATGCATATAGTAAATTATATGCTTGGTTGCAGTACATTTTTTAACATGTAACTTGAATACCAACTATTTTCTGAAGCCTATGCTGATCTTCCCAACTAGGTAGACTTTCTTTTCTCCAATCTTCTGTTACAAAAAATGACAAATGTTTAATGGACTTTTTACATTTTCATGATGTCGTTTCCCTATCCTCTTCCTCCACTGAGTTCTTTGAGGGCAGGTGCTCTGACCTTCCTTGTCAGCTGAGCCAGTGTTGACATCCAATAGTCAGCACCAAAATACAGAATGAATGAATGAACACAATTAAATCTTAAGAATTCAGTCTTCAGAAGAGAGAGAAATGGAAATAAAAGCATTTATAAAGAGGGTTGGAAGAACTAATTCTTGGTGACAAGAAGTCATAACTGAGTTGTTATTGAATTAGGACAAAGGGCAAAAGAACTGGAAAAAAAACATGAAAGAGATGTTCAATAGATAAAAAGAGGAAAAGCAGCAATAGAATATCTCCTTTTATTTAGTCAGAATAGTTTTTTTTTCCTCTTGTATCCTTGAGGCACTCTGTCTGCTAGAATTACATATGTATCACATAGGATTTTTACATGTATGAACAGGCTCTATGGGTAACTACTGAAATGATGGTCTTACGTAATCAGATCAATCAAATAAAATACATTTACTTACAAAAATCAGTGTTCCTCCGTTTCATCAACTTCAAAGCTGATTTTCTTCCTCATTGCCCCATTGCCTACCTGCTTTGAGAGATTGGAGATAAGATTGCTGCCTCAAGCCTGGACTTCCATACGACAGCTATGATTCTGATAGTAGCTTCGGCTTTTTTCCTGGAATTGGACTGTGAGAAAAATTTACTTTTCTCCTTCTCATCCATCACATATTCTGTACATAAAATTTAGATATGTAGGTTTGGCTCCCCCGTAGCTCAGTGGCTAGGATGCTGGCCATGTACACCGAAGCTGGCAGGTTCAAACCCAGCCCCGGGCCTGCTAAAACAACAGTGACAACTACAACAGAAAAATAGCTGGGCATTGTGGTAGGTGCCTGTGGTGATCTGTAGTCTCAGCTACTTGTGAGGCTGAGGCAAGAGAATTGCTTAAGCCCAAGAATTTGAGGTTGCTGTGAGCTATGATGCCATAGCACTCTACCAATGGTGACATAGTGAGACTCTGTCACACACACAAAAAAATAGTTAAGTTTTTTTGGCTTTGCACCAGTGATTACAGTGCCAGCCACATACACCCAGGCTGGTGGGTTCAAACCCAGCTGGGCCAGCTGAACAACAATGACAACTGTAACAACAATAACAACAACAACAAAATAGCCAGGCATTGTGGTGCATCCTGTAGTTCCAGCTACATGGGAGGCTGAAGCAGGAGAATTGCTTAAGTCCAAAAGTTTGAGGTTCCTGGGAGCTGTGACACCACAGCACTCTACCTAGGGTGACATAATGAGACTCTATCTTAAAAATACTAATAATAATGATAATAATAATAATAATGATAGATTTGTAAGAACACATTCTAAAGTCAAAATTAAGTGTTTGGTTCTCAGAATCACCAACTTTTTGTGTTAGAAATGAGACTGATGCCATGTGTATAACTAACATTTGAAATGAATCCTACAAACACACCAGCTGCCCATATGTATTTATTTAACATTCTTCCATCTTGTAGTATGTTTAGAATGAGGCAAGAGGACTTGTAAATCCATCTCTTGCTCTTAGTAGCTTGTGTCTTCATGTTAAAACAAATGGGGCTAAGAAAGGCCATCACACATAGAACTGATAGACTTTGTGTTTAAGCAGTGGGATTTTGAAGGAGAAAAGAACATACTGAGTCAGAACTAAAGATAATGGAGAACTTCATTACAAATTGGTATCTTTATCTATCTTCCTTGTTTTTACTTCTCAATTATCTATGTGAGAATGGTGATTTGTAACCAACATTAATTCATTTGACTGAGTATTGGTATTTAATGTGCCTTTCATGATGAAATTATAGTAAAATCGTATGGACTTTTGGGTTGGGTATCTGGGTTTGAATATGAGCTGTGTGACATTGGGTAAATGTATTTAACCTTGCTGACATTGCTTCTCTTTCAGAGGAGGATAATAATAGTTCCTTATTCCTGGAATTATTAAGATTAAATGATTATGATATCTGTTGTAGAACTTAGAACAACAATTGGCTTAAACAAAGAGTTGATAAATATTAGTTGTTATTTTCACAGTCCTACAAAATGTCACTCAGTTTTAAATTTCCTTTCATGTAATTTTCAGAGTAAAAGGGTGTGTGGGGTAGTGCCTCAGTGGGTAGGGTGCCGGCCCCATATACCAAGGGTGGCATGTTTGAACCCACCCCTGCCAAACTGCAACAACAAAAAAAATAGCCAGGTGTTGTGGCGGGCGATGGTAGTTCTAGCTACTCGGGAGACTGAGAGAAGAGAATTGCCTATGCCCAGGAGCTGGAGGTTGCTGTGAGCTGTGTGATGCTATGCCACTCTACCATGGGCAATGAAGTGCGACTCTGTCATGACAAAAAAAAAAAAAATGTGTGTGGAGAGGGGGCAAAGAGTGCATATGTGTGTATAATTAGCACCAGAGCAAATTAAAGAGAAATATTTTCTAATGTACTTAAAATTATGAAAAGTTCCTAAATTCTAATTTAGTTAAGTCCCTTCAGTCCTCAGAGTTGCACATAATGTAATCAAGAGATTCTCTGCTGTCAATAGTGGGTTTTGAAGGTATTATCTTTCCATTAACAATAAAGAAGACAGCACAGATTTGCTTTACATTATTTTCCCCTGATAGTACTTGTCAGTGACCTGCGCTGAATTTGAACTGGAATTCTTGAAAAGAAAGACTCCCTTTACAAATTTCTTAAGCTCTAATGCAGTCATTTTAATTCACAACAGGCTAGAACCTTATATAATTGTTCTCAGATCAATACAATCTTTAACAGATTTTGATTTACATATTAGGCAGCTGTTTTGAATAAGTTGTTGTCCATCATGGGTCCTTTTGTCATCTGTCCAAGGAATGTGTTTATAAATGGTTCCAATTAGAGTAATGAAGGATTCATGTGAAAACAATGATCAATAGCCAACCTTGGGAACAATATAAGTCAAAGATAGATGTAAACTGTGACTGGGCATAACAGAGTCAAGTTATCTATAGGGAATGTGCACAATCGCTCCTGGAAAACAAATTGAAATTTTCAAGCCTTTGACTAGGGGACAGAGTTTGATTCATGACACAGAAGCATTTAGATTCTGTGTTAAATAAATCATTGACCCACATATGACTGAGGGTATGCAGATTAATGTGAACAACAGTGGCCAGGGAAAAGGCAGTTCAGTGAAACCAGCCAGATCAGGTCTTTACTATGATTATGGAGACTGCACCCCCATCAGTTTCAGGTACAGATGTCCGTTACCGTAAGAATGAGCCACGTTGAAAACAAAGTTTCTATGCAAACACATTTTAGACCATGTTAGACCCATCTGGTCAAGGGCTCTGTAACAGCTTTATTTATTTCTTGCCTGAACTGGAACACCAGAAGCATGCACTCCACATTAAGCCAAGGTTCCCTTTGTTCCACAAGCCTGCCACAGCTGGAACCTTTTGTTGGTTGACACAGCCAGATCTTCTGTAAAGACCATTATATTCTTTGGCATATTTCAGTGAGTTTACATCTTTTAATCCGCCTCAGCAAGCACTGGGAGTTTGTAAGGGCCACACACTGGAACTTCTCTTAAAAGTATACAGGGACACCAGCTGGGAATGCAAAATTGATAGCATCAAGGTGGGCCTGCTACCAAGTTGGCCCTGGTGAGAAGTGCTCCTTGCCACAGTCCTGTTTGCTTAGATCATTTATGGGAAAAAAAGCATCAGAACAGAAGTAGCTTCTCATACTTATCTGTTGACATTGCTCATAGGTTTCTCTCTCCAGCCAAAAAGAAAAAAAAATGCAAAAGAAACTTTGTCATAGACTGTAAGATCTGTGTATGATGCATAGTTTTGTAAGGATTACTAAAGAAACATCTGACTTACAAAAGTGGAAGAAGGGACAAATTAAAACAAAGTTCTGCCTAGATTTCTAACATATTTATGGCTGTATTCTCTCTGTGTGTGTTTCTCTCTCTCTCTCTCTCTCTCTGTCTCTTTCTCTCTTCTTTCAATACCAATGTTCTATATAGCCTTAAGGAGTCATAAGTTACAGGTAGGTGAGGCTGAAAAACATGAGTAGAAATTCACAAATGTGCACCTTGAGTAGTCTTTACAGACACACTGAATTGGTTGTAACTGGCCTGGTTAGGAGAAGCTCAGTGCCTGCTTCTAGTTTTCTGGAACACACTGTCTCAGATGTGAGAGTAGCTCTCTTCCAGCCCTGGAGTACTCACCCTTACTTTGCCCTTGCCACATTCTTCCTACTGACTATCCCCTGATTCAAGAGAGAAGCTGCTCTGATCTTTCCTTCCAGTTGGCAAGCCAGTGGCACTCCTGTGAGTTTCTCTTGCAAGTGACCCACTTAACTAGTGGTTAATCTGTGATGTCTTGGCATAGTGCTTGTTGTAGATTGTACTTCTGACTAAAAGTGACCTCCAAGATCCCCTCCTATGAGCTTCCCTACCAACAATGACTGTCATGAAGAAATTTCCCCCCATAGTCTGCTCCAGGCTGGGGAGATTCCTTGCATGATTGCAAAAGCCCTTGATGTTGCTGGAGCAGTCCATGGAGAAGCAGATGCAGAAAGAGCTGTGTGTAGTTACGGGCACACACATGTGCCTTTGCTCAACATAGGGGTTGTATATGGTTGTTTAACCCACACAGTTCAGAATAAGTGTAAAATTAAGTTACACTTTACTTATTACTTATTTGGATAATAAATAGTCTTTAGTTTTAGTTGTCACTGAGTATTTTCTATTTTCAAAAAAAGGGAGATTGGGGCCAGGCTCAGTGGCTCACACGTATAATCCCAGCACTTGGGAGGCCAAGGTGAGTGGATTGCCTTAGCTCACAGTTTCAAGACCAGCCTGAGCCAGAGCAAGACCTTATCTCTAAAAATAGCTGGGCATTGTAGCGGTGGCCTGTAGTCCCAGCTACTTGGGAGGCTGAGGCAAGAGAATTGCTTAAGCTGAGGAGTTTGAGGTTGCTGTGAGCTGTGATGCCATGACACTCTGTCAAGAGTGACGAAGTGACACTCTGTCACCAGAAAAAAAAAAGGGGGGGAAAGGGAATTGGAAGGATTCATCATAGAAACAGAGTGGGAAGCTAGAGCAGTAGCATCAAGGCATGAACTAAGGTTAGTTTCATCTCTTTTCATATAGATTACATTTTTATGAGGTTTGACAATCCACGATCCCATCCTAGAAAAAGTGTTACACACTTCATTGTTGAATTTCACTATGATCATCTCTGAAGTATTCTCCATGGGAATACTCCATGGGAAGCTATGCACTGATGCCAGTACCTGGTCAACCCTTCAAAGCAATATTGGAATTCTTTTTCTGGAGTGACCATCAGGGCTATTGTCATATTACCCTTAATGTTCTGAATGACATCAAAATGTCTTCAGATAAAGAAAAAAGGCAACTGGGGCCAGATCAGGAGAGTGGGAGGGGAGGGAACAGATTCCATTGCAGTTATTTATTTACTGGCTAAAAACTCCCTCAAAGTATTGTGTGAATTAGTGAATTGTCATGACACAAGAGCTATAAGTTGTTGGCCAAGGTTTTCAGTTAATATTTTCCATTTCTCTATCAATGTTTCCTCGGTTGCTATACTTTTCACAATCAGCTGACAATTTTAATGTACAATTTGAGCAATTTTTGCAATGTTTTCATCAGCTCTGCTTATTACGGGACACCCTGACCTCTCTTCATCAGTGAAATGTTTTCTCTCCTCAGAAAAATGTTCAATCCATTTGTATCCTGAATATTTTTCACGGCATTATCCTCATAAACTTGGCTAACATGCGCTGATTTTACTTCCACTCTTGCTAAGTTTAACAAGATAGTTATGAATGTTGTTCATTGCTTCAATTCAAGCTACAGCATTCTCATGATGGCACACAATACCACGCAACAACGATAAGGAACGCTGGGAACAGAAGTAAGGGCATGGCAATTAAAAATGCAGAGAGAAAACTGTAAAATCCCATTCTAGAAAAGAGACCAGGCATAACCTGGAAAGAAGGTGTTTAGTGATCTGTAGCAAAAAGCACTACAGAAGGAACTTAGATACAAAACACCAGTGTGGATATGTATATGCTAATAATTTAAATATGTATAATAAACAAGCAACTCTGAAGTGTCAACGCAAGAAGGTAAAGTTGATCTCATGAAAGAATTGGTACACAGGAAGAGGACACAGATTCTAAAAATGTAGAATCTAGACGACCCCAATTCAGGTATTTAGTTGAATGAAATATAAGATTGCGCATCAGAAATCATATAAGTTCTATGGACCTCAGTTTCTTCATATGTCAAACTGGACTAAGCATCTTTGTATACCTACTTCTAAAATTTCTGTGATGTGATATTCTATTGTTAAGAAGAAAGTTACTCAAGGGGAGGAGATTCCACAAGGTTGTCAATACCAGGGAAGAGGGATAATTGGGGGGCATGTTAAAGGCTTCCTATCACAGAAATCATAGGCTTTGGAGTCAAGGATTCCCAAATTTCTACTTCTATATATTCTATTTCCTAGCTATTTGACCTTATGTAAACAAAATAATTTCATTGTATCTTTTTTTCTTTTTTTTTAGAGACAGTCTCAGTTTATCTCCCACAGTAGAGTGCTATGGCATCACAGCTCACTGCAACCTTCCAGCTCTTGGGCTTAGGCAATTCTTTTGCCTTAGCCTCCTGAGTAGCTGGGACTACAGGTGCCCACCACAACACCTGGCTATTTTTTTTCATTTTAAAGAGTGGGATAATATTTACCACTTTGGAACATATTCTACCAAATTTATCTCATTTATTTTTCAGAGAATAAGTAATAGTTTATGTGTAGATCTAATGTATATGAGTAAGAAGTCCTTGATATCCCTTGAGGACAAGATGAAAACTTTGAAAATTTGAGATTGTTCGAGAGAACAGAAACCTCCTGAAATAAGGTTTCTGAAGCTAATATAAAGAGATACATTCTTGTCTTTTTCTTATTTGACAAATTTATAAACTTCTTGAACAAATGCATTAAGTAATGAGACTATTAAGTTTATGCATAACAAAAGAACTAGAAGAATCATTATGTCTTTGTATGACACATTCAAGATTCAAGATTATATTAACATATATATGAATGATGTGCTCAGGTGAATACTATTTAATCAACACAAAGTTAAACTCCTTTGTTCAAAGTCAATGAATACATTGCAAAAATAAGGATTGAGCAGCCCCTAATCATGGTTCATATTTATAAAAATGTTTGTTCTTTCCACCATTTGTTGTTACTTTTATTAGCTTGAAATTGCCTATTCTAGGATCTCAGTTTGCAGCTTTTTGCATCTAAAGTCCTCAGTTAAAATAAATGTAATCAATAGTTTAAAACCCAAATAAGGAAGTCACCAGGCTCAGACTGTGTCATTAGTGAATTCTGGAAAACCTTTAAGGAAAAAAAAATGTCAGTTCTACATATCTCTTTTAGAAAACAGAAGAGAAAAATAATTCCCAACATTAGGTAAAAGCAGATAAAGATAATATAAAAGAAAGCTATATACCGATATCACTCATGAAAATGCACACAAAAAACTCTCAACAAAACATTAGGAAATTCAAATCCAGGAATATATGATAGAATATATAAAATAAGAATTATATAAAAGGAATAATGCTTCAAAACCAAGTGTTGTGTATTCCAGAAATACAATGTGGTTCCATATTTAAAAAATCTCATCAGTATAGCTCATCAGATTAATAATCAAAAGAAGAAAATTATATCTAACCTTTATGCCTTTGCACATACTGATTTCTATATTCGAATCATTTTCACCACCCTTTACTTCACTTATTCTTAAACATACAATTCAGAAATAATCTCTTCTTCATTGTTGCTATACTTCCTCCCTGACACTGTTTCCAGTGACGAAAGTCATTAGTTTAAATTCAGATAAATCTCTAGTACAGCATATATATTTTTTTTATTAAATCATAGCTGTGTACTTTAGTGGAATCATGGGGTACAATGTGCTGGCTTCGTATATGAACTGAAATATTTTCATCCAACTGTTCGACATAACCTTCATGGGATTTTCTTGGTTATTGTATGAAAACATTTGTATTCTGCATTTAGTAAGTTTCACCTGTACCCTGTTGCTTTAATTAGCTATTTCCTTTTATAGACAAACAAAAATTAAGATACTTATTTTTCAATTGGAGTTATAAGATGGAAAAAAGAACAAAGTATAACCATGGTACTCTGCTGCAGAGAATGAGGAAAGGGAGCACCAACAAAATTAACAGCAGCCTTTATTTTTCTTTAGGATTTGAGGTATAGAATAGGTAATTCAGCATGAATTTCAGGCTGCCTGTAAATAAACTAGAATCTGAAAATACAACTTTAAGTCAATGTTTCAATCTTAATTAGAAAAAGATGATCTCTAAATTGAGGGAACATTACATCAATGAAGATGAATATAAAAACATAAAGGCATAAAGACAGTAAGGAGAGGTCCGGGAGCCAGAGTTGATCCCTATATTATAAACAGATTGGTAAAAGGGCTGCTAAAATGTTCATTTGATCCTCGTTAGGTAAAGAAGAGTGTTCTGGCAAGAATGGAAGTAATAGTTCAACTTCTTCTTCTTCTTCTTTTTTTTTGCAGTTTTTGACCAGGGTTGGGTTTGAACCCACCACCTCCAGTATTTGGGGCCAGCACCCTACTCTTTTGAGACACAGGCGCCGTCCATATAGTTCAACTTCTTGCCACAGAGATCAGATTCTTATTAGTACATGGAGAATATTTTTCTTCATATATGTACAAATATATTTTGCAGAAAAATTGATGTATTAGGCAAGTCCACATTAATTTAAAAGTTTTACAGATAGTTATGTCTGGGAAATAGACTGGTTAAAAAAATTGATGTAGCTAATCAAGAAAAAAAAGTGTTTTCTTGAATCTATGGAGAATTATAGGCCTACTTTTCTCTAGTTTAGCAGAGAAAAGAATGTACTTAAAGGAAACAAATAATGACAGTTAAATGTTAGGGAAAAATTGACAATACGTACCCTTAAATACTGTACAGTCTGAGGGATGCAGAGGGTATGAATTTTATCCTAATGGATATTTAATTAGGAGCAAAGTAAATGGTTTTGAGGATTTCTTTTAGATCTAGATTTCTAATGGGAGATGGAAATTCACAATGTTTTGATCTCTGCATCTGAGAATGTTCATTGTTCTCTATTACTGCTTATTCCTTAATTAAGTCCCTATGCACTACCACTTCTGGCAGGACTTCCAAGTTCTCCCAGCCACCCCTCCCTTTGTCTTCTATGAGAGAGTGAATGCTTTAAGAGTTCTAATTTCCTGCCTCTCTCTGCAGCCTCCTCTCTACCACTTGTCCTGTGACATGTAACTTCTCAGTTCCCTGAAGAGGTGAAGTCTATTTTCCCCACACCT
Organism: Perodicticus potto; assembly: GCA_963574655.1. Lineage (NCBI taxonomy): Eukaryota > Metazoa > Chordata > Mammalia > Primates > Lorisidae > Perodicticus > Perodicticus potto. Next base: position 12,292 of record CAUYRH010023234.1, read on the forward strand.
TGATTCTAAGTCTAGCCAGGTGATTTATTTTGGTCAAAAGGAATGCATTGCTTTCAGAGGATTGCAAAACAGCATGTGTATTTCTGCTTCCTGTCTGTCAGGAGAAAACACCCGAGCTAGCCTCCTGGAGGATGAGAGGGGTAAAGCACAACTGCAACATCCATTTCTCTCCAGTCAAGTCCATGATGAATCATTCAACAGCTAGCCAACATCCATACATATGAGCCACCAAATGAAGATCAACAATGCCACCTAACCAACCTACAGGTGGCTAAGCCTCTTTAGAAGAACATCTCATTAATTTAGCATGCTCAATCTCTCTCATTTTCTCCTTGAGAGTTCTTATTTATTAGAGGGTGGCTTATTAGTCAGTGTAGAGTGTTTATCTGGTCAGCTAAAGTCCTTGTTCCTCTTTTGGCACTGACTTGTTAATATGGCTTACCACACCCAGCCTTTGGTGATCAACATCTGTTTGTGGTGAGGATTTTTGTTCATTTGTTTGTTTTGTTAAGATGCTTCCAACTCTGGCCTGAGTGAGAGCAAGGCTCTGTCTCTACTAAAAATAGAAAAACAAGCCAGGCATCATGGCAGGCACTTGTAGTCCCAGCAACTTGGGAGGCTGAGGCAAGAGGATCTCTTGTACCCAAGAGTTTGAGGTCGCTGTAAGTTATGATGTCATGACACTCTACCCAAGGTGAGAATTGAGAATTGAGAATTGAGAATTGAAACAGAGTGAGAATCTGTCTCAATTAAAAAAAAAAAAAGTCTTCAACTTCAAGAAATCATAACATTCTTTGTATCTTCTCCTTTTCCACAACACCAGGATCTTTCGTTCTTCTGGCGTTTATTTTCTGGCGTAGGAAACATTCACATCATTTTTGCACACCTCTCTGAGAGGGACATCAGGAGACCAGAGCATGAGTGTGGGAACAGTATTATTGCATACTATCTGTACTTGTCTTGCTTTTGTCTTTACCCCGCAGATCATGCTTACATGTAGGACACTATTATGGAACATCCTATTGCTATAACCTGGAGATTAAAGTTTACACTTGGCCTGGGAGCAAGAAACAAGTCTCTTCTGCTCTTGGAAAGCTCTCATTCCTCCTAAGACTTTTTGATCTTTAGACTATGCCTACGAATTTGGTCAAGAACCAGACTCTCCAACTCCTTAAGAACTTATTCATGTTTAAGCTTCCTTCTTACTCTTTGAAATTCCTTCTCACCCCAACTAAATGAAACTCTGCTTACTGTTCAGGGACAGCATAAGCCTTTTATTAGCTGTTTTATGCAATATATTTAAGCCATAATCTCTATGCTAGGTTTCCTTTGGGTCTTGTTTTCAGAATTATAAAATATCTGGCCTTTGCTAATCAGTAGCTTAGAAATGAGTTTCAGGAAAATGTTTTGGAATTCAAAGCGAGAATTTAACTTTTTCCTCTTTTTGGGTCATCATTTAGTTGATGTTCTTTTATGAATGGAATATTACTGGTGAAATTCTCATGTGGGCAAAAGAGAAGTTTAGATATCAGGAAAATGAGGGTGATGGTTTTTGGTTAATATCTAACAGTTTTATCCTGATATTATAAATAGAATATATACATGTTAATTAGCCGTTACACAATGTGTACTTATTTCCAGACAACATGTTGTATATAATAGATATGTGCAACTATTTTTTCAATTACAAATTTTTTTTTTTGAAAAGTAAATTTATTTCAGGTTAATGTGAGGGTATGAACCACCAGGTCAAGATATTAGATTTTGTTAGGTAGAGTCAACTTCTGTTTATATTTAAATATATATATGTATATACGCGTATATATATATATATATATATATATATATACACACACACACACATATATATATATATATATATATATATATATATATATATATATGACAGAGTCTGACTCTGTCACTTACAGTAGAGTGCTGTGGCATCATAGCTCACAACAACCTCAAACTCTTAGGCTTTAGCGATTCTCTTGCCTCAGCCTCCCAAGGAGCTGGCACTACAGGCACCTGACACAATGCCCAGCTATTTTTTGTTGCAGTTGTCATTGTTGTTCAGCTGGCCTGGGCCAGTTTCGACCCCTCTGGCCTTGGTCTATGTGGCTGGTGCCATAACCACTGTGCTATGGGTGCTGAGCCAATTAAAAATATTTTTAAAACTAAAAGGTAGTTGAAATGAGATGTTCTGGAAGGATTAACATATTGAGAATAAATAAATACCAAAGACAAAACCCTGAAAATCATGAATATTAAAGGAATAGGAAAAGGAGAAAAAATTGTGAGGGAAATAAAAAGAGACAAAGAAAATAAAAAGCAGTTTGGCACCCATAGCACAGTGGTTATGGTGCCAGCCACATACACCAAGGCTGGAGGGTTTGAAGCTGGCCCAGAGTAGTAAGACCTAACTAACTACAAGGTGGGTCCCAGACATATTATCTCTATATCTGCATCATTAGAAAGTCTTGCCATCAAGGCTTTCTGACTATCCACTCACATTCTCAGCTGTACATACACATATTTCAGTTTCCTCTTCTGTCTACACTATCTAGCTCCATAAAAATGAGCCAAATGACCTACAACCTTTACCATCACTATTGTGGCCATAGTAAGTAGATTCTCCAATCACTTTATCTCCCAAAGCTTTGCCTTCAACTGTAATTTATTTTGTCTGAACACCAGTAATCATTTGAGCAAGTGGGATGCCACTCAACTGAATGGATTTCCAGAATTTTGCTTCCTTCTGTTTATATGATAAATGCAGTCTTTAAATGTATGGTTTCTTTCCTAAAACATTTCTGGTTCTAATTGCTATATGCAGCAGGAAATGCCTGGCACTGTCCAATTGGATAATATGAAGAAATGTAACTAATGACTATATTTGGAGGTGAAAAGTAGGTATAAAAACACCATGGGAGATAGAGCATCAGAACCAGCAATGTTGAAAGGGTTACTACTGTGAAGCCAAAAGGAACAAAGGTGATGAATGGTTTTCAGAACTGGAGAGAAGCCTGGCTGGTAGAAGCTTTGGACTTTGGGCAAGGAATTAAGCCAGTCTATGACAAGTGTACAAGGAGAGATCCATTGGAATAAATATCCTGACCTCCTGTTGCAATTTTCTGCATGGTTTCTCATTGTTCAATGTCAACTGGGAGCTGGAGGGTTCATTGGTATCATCCATGTTATTGGATATACTCTCAAGGCACTGCTTAGGAAAGAAGATTAAAAAGTAAATCTAGACCAGCAAGGAAGATGTATAGAACAGATGAGTAAGATTAAACAAAATGGCATGGAATGCATGAAAATAGGCTACAAAGTAAAGTACAGATGGATGGAAGGAAGGAGGAAGGGGGGAGGGAGGAAGAAAAGAAGGAAAGAACAAAGGAAAAAAGGGGGAGAGAATAAGGATGGAAGGGAAAACGACCTTAATGCTCAACTTTGAAAGAAATTGTCACCAAGAAAACAAGAAAATTTCTCTAACAAATGTCTCTTCTGAAAAAAATGATAGTGAATATAAAATGTGTGAAGATAAGTTGATAGCACCACTAAATGAATTGTAGGGAGAAGATTAAGAGAGGATGAAACATACTGAAGTTAAAAACATGAGAAAGTGACAGGGAAAAATTGTGATACAAAGAATTTTTAAAAAATTAAAATCCAGAGATAAGAAGGATGGAGAAAAAAAGAAAAAAAATTTTTTGAAAGATTACAAAAGTGAATCAAGATTAGTAAACAAGGATTCAACATACTGGTACTTGATGCCCTTAAAATAAATTGACAGAATTGCTTAAAAATGATATATATTGAATGAGAGAAGTGTGAATTTATAGGTTGCAGTGGTATATGACTTTATGGAAAATTGTGATGCATAATGGGTAACAACACAAAATATCCCAATGAAATTCCTATTGTCAAGACTATAAAGGGGTGGAGCAAGATGGCTGACTGGAAGCAGCTTCTGAAAAAGGCTCCTGTCCAAAAGGGAAAATAACCTCCTGAAACTGTGCAATTAAGCTGTATACTAGGAGCCCAGCTGAGAGAGAGAAGAGATACCTGCAGGTCACCTCTGCTGAGGCAAGCTACAACTCCAAGAAAGCAAGCTTCAGGTACAAAATGTATCTGAAAGGAAAAGTGTCCATCCCCTCCCCCAAGAAATCTCTGAGTTTCTTGCTTTTCTGTTTCCTTTCTTTTTTTTCTCCTCGTTTGCACCTAAGGGTTTTCTACAGACAAGCAGTAAACTGTGGACCTCTTGTCTCACCCCACGGAAGAGTGCTGTGGGAAGTGGGGTGTGCTTCCCCAAAGCACCCCGGGGTGACTCTGAAAACTCTCTTGCTAGGCAGAAAAACTGAACTAAAGTTTTCCCCAACATTCTGAACTTACAGTATACCCTTCCCCCCTTACCTGACGAACCAGAAGCCTAACCCCTGCTGAGACTGAGGGAGGAGGTCCCTGAGCAGCGCCCCCACCCCTGCCTGCCAGAACAAGCACCCCACCGGGAAAAGACTCTGGGGGGGCTGTGGCGAGCCTCCCTCCAGGGAGGGAGGGAGGGAATCTGTCGGCAACTGCCTGGCCCTGCACCCCGTGCTTGCCAGGCTTCTGCAGGCTTGCCATCTGCTAGAGACTGCCGGCAACTACCAGGCCTCCACAGGTCTGCCCCCTGCCAGGAACTCCTCCAGCAACTGTGCGGGCCTCCACCTGGCACCCACAGGGCCCCTGCAGGTCCACCCCTGGACAGTAAATCCCCAAGCAACTGTGCAGCCCTGTGCCCTGAGCCTGCAGGGCTTCCTCAGGCCTGCTTTCTGCCAGGAACTCCACCAGAAACCGCCAGGCCTCTGCAGGTCTGCCCCCAGCCAGGAACTCCACCAGCAACTGCCTAGCCCTGCACCCCGTGCTTGCCAGGCTTCTGCAGACCCGCTGTCTGCTAGAGACTCTGCCAGCGACCAACAGGCCTCCGCAGGGCCACCCCCCGCCAGGACCTCCACTGGTGAACACACGGACCTCCGCCTGACACTCGCAGGGCCCCCACAGGCCAGCCTTCTGCCAGGGAGTCCGCTGACGACAGCCAGGCCTCTGTAGGCCCACGCCCAGTCAAAAACTTTCCAGACAACCACAAGGCCCTGTGCCCGGCACTTGAAGGGCCTCCGCAGTCCCGCCTTCTATCAGGGAGTCCACAGGAGACTGCTGGGCTCCTGCAAGACTGCCCCGGCCAGGGATTCCCCTGGTGACCATGCAGGCCTGTGTCTGGCACTCGTAGGGCCTCCACAGGCCCACGCCCGACAAGGAACTCCCCTGGCAACCACACGGACCTGCGCCCCATGCTTGCGGGGCCCTCGCACTCCGCCTTCTACCAGGAACCCTGCCAGTGACCCCCAGGCCTGCAAGCCCTTCCCTGACCTGGAACTCCCCCAGCAAACGCATGCCCCTATGCCCTGAACCTGCAGGGCCTCCGCAAGATGACCCTCTGCCAGAGACTTCACCAGTGATTGCCAGGCCTCTGTAGGCCCACCCTCGGCCAGGAACTCCCCCAGTGATCACACAACCCTGTCCCTGGCACTCCCAGAACTGTGTGCACCATCCCCCGCTCTGCTGCTGGATTCACGGGTGCCATACTCCGGAGCTGCTCCCACAGCCAGAACTCCCGGGCTGGGGCAATCTCAGAAGAGCTACACAGGGTCACTCACTGCAAAGTTCCAGCAACAATAGAGTGGTCCCACCAGGGTCTAACCTTCGAGAGACACCTTCTCAACTCTGAGGACGGCCAGATGCAACGGTGAAAAACAATCATGGGATGGAATCAATGGAAAAACTCTGGCAATATGAATAATCAGAGTAGACCAACTCCTCCAAGGAACGACAGGTAGACACAGCACAAGATCCCTTGCATAGGCAAATGGCTGAGATGTCTGAAAATCGAATTCAAAATCTGGATTACAAATAACATCAGTGGAATTGAGGAAAAGATGGAATTAGAATTTCAAGCAGTAATCCAACAAATGACCCAAAAGATGTCTCAAGAATTCAACGAATTCAAAGACAAATGACCAATGATTTTGACACATTGAGACAAGAAGTTGCAGCCCTTAAATATCTGAGAAATGCAGTAGAATCCCTCAGTAACAGAATGGAGCAAGCAGAAGAAAGGATTTCTGACATGGAAGACAAAGCTTTCGAATGCTCCCAAACCTCCAAAGAGGAAGATAAATGGAAGGCAAAAACAGATCACTCTCTCAGAGAGCTCTGAGATAATACAAAGAAAACCAATATTCACCTCATAGGAATCCCCAAAAGCAATGAAGCAGCTTCAAAAGACAAAGAATCTCTTATTCATGAGATTATGGAAGAGAACTTTCCAGACATACCAAGAGATGCTGAAATTCAGATAGAAGACAGTTTCAGAACCCCAGCATGACTCAACCTGAATAAGACATCCCCCATGCACATCATAATTAAGTTCATGAAAGTAAATATGAAGGAGAAAATTTTGAAAGCAACCA
>CAUYRH010023235.1:0-22465 GCA_963574655.1 Perodicticus potto
AGGAAGAGCTGCTTGTTTCCCTCAGAAGTGGACTTCGGCTGGACCCCAGAGAGGGAATAGGAAGAGCTGCCTGTTTCCCTCCTGGGTCCTCTTGCCTGGAGGTTTAGTTTTTCCTCTACTTATAATTCTTCTTTCCTGTAAGTAAATCCTGACTTACCACTACTCTTGTGGTCCATCAATTCCTTCTTCGAATCGCTTGAGACTAAGAACCTGAAATTCCGGTATCATTAGTACTGCCCTTGCCTTTGAACTTGGACACAATCTTCACAAAGGTATAGACAAGTAAATCCTTAATTCTTGAAATGAATAAGTTATTCTTTGAGAGTTAATTTACAGAAGTCTGACTGTTTTGTGTTGGATCGAAATTCTCCCTCACCCAACCAACACTCAATGTGAAAGGAGGGACCTTGCAAAAACTGCAAAAACGACAGGAAAATGTCCAATCCTACAATTTTCTAGTCACGATTAAAGATCAATCCTATCAGTTCTCTTGTTCGCAGGCACACTACCCCACAGGAATTTTGTTTTGCACAGTTTCTCAAAAGGGCTAAACAGACAGAAGGAGATGTAAATCTTTCTCTTTCAAAATATTTTTCAAGAATGGGTATTTTACAGAGTTTCTGAGTAAACAGCAAGGAATGAGCTTCAGGCTTCAGTCCTATTTCCCTATCTCCTGTAATAATCCCATCTCCAAAGAAAGGCAAAGAAGCCAGCTCCTGGACTTTGACATCTGGCCCAGCTTGTTTTCCTCAACCACCTGCTGCTAAGAAGAAAGGATCAGAGGCAGCAGTTTCTTGACTATACCCCACCATTTTAAAATGCCCTTTAAAATCCCCTAGCTCTTTGGCCTTAGGCACTGGCTTTTTCCAACATCTAGATAGTCTCTTTTCTCCCTCTCTTTCCTGATTCCCTTTCACTCTCTCACTCCCTCTCTCTGTCTAAGAAGACAAAATGAATTTTATACTTTAACATCCTAATCTCTGTCTGGAGAAATCTTTCTCAAACCCCCATGAACTAGCTCTGTAGCTCACATCCTAACGCAGCATATTAGTATCTTCATGTATTTTTGATGATGTTCTTTTTGGGGGGAGGATTGCTGTTTTATCACAGGAAAGCTTGAGGAAACTAAGTAAGAACAGTATTATAAATAAATTGAATGACTCTATGTGAAAAAGAATGATCAGTAATCCTTGGGACTATGGTAGATACACTTCTTTTGCTGTACTTCATGCAGAGTTGGTAATTGTTTTGAATAAGTACTTTCTTATGTGCTCAAATTAAATTCTAAATGTTTTTACACTTGTTCATTGCTTTGGGGTTTGATTCGGGATGCATACTACAAAAAAGATGTTCTTACTTGTCGCTTTAGAGTGCATGGCCTTAACAATTCTAGAACTTTGGATCCAATTAAATCCACTAGACTATAATATATAAAGGAAAACATGTTAAAATTTGAGGCACAGAACTATTAGATTGCACTCAAGTGATGAAAGTAGATTCAATTTATCTGTTTCTTATAATGATTTGATTTTGAGTCATTTATACTCACAGATATCTAAAACATTGCTTTAAGATCTGACTGTAGTTTAACATATGTATATTTCTTATACATTTTTCACAATTAAAGTGGAGAAATTATTTCAAGGCCATTCAGGCAAATTCTATGATCACAAAGCAGCCACTTAATTAGGAGGAAGCAAGGAATCAAAAAGATAAAACTCTAGAATTATTTACTGAAGAGTTCTCAGCAATACTAGCATTCCATATCTACAAAGAAATTAACATAAAATACCTACAATCCTTTTATTCTTTTGGTATGTATATTGTTGCCTTATAGCTCAATGCATTAATTCATGTTTTATTGTTCACTAGTGCAAAATGTAAAAGCAAGATTGCAAATACTCTAGTTAAGTATGAAATTTGCATTCAATAAAGCAAATGCAGTGAGACAAAATGGTTTCTTCTTTAACAATTTTTCTCACAGAATAACCATGGAAGGAATCAAATCTCTTATAATAGATGCAATCTTTATAATCTCCCAAAAGTATTGTCTTAAATGTAATTCACTTTTGAAAAATAAACTATATTCATTTTAATCTTAGCAAGATCTGCACAAGCACTTTAATGGTTTCTGACGACTTCAACATTGGGAATTCCTGTTAACAAAATTGTCAAGTTCTTGTGTCTTGATATGTTTTTGCATCTAAAAAGATGATACTGATGCTGTCAAGCATTAAATAAGCAAAGGTGTAAAATAAACTAATGGTTTAGTAGTAAAGGTCAACATAAGCTTGCATTTTATTAGGGGAGATCTGCATTATTTTTTTCTCTGCCCGATTAACTTTAACCTTGACAACATTATTTTTAATTATACTTCACTTTAGATAGTGATTCTAGAGTTTACAACAGATGAGCAATATAAAGTAAGCTATCTTTTAAAACTCCTACTTTTCTATCCAGAAGTCAAATGTCCTTTCTGTGAGACCTTATGAAGTAGGTGAAATATATTTACATATTGTTGATCTTTAATTATCTATAAATTCCTTATTTGCAAATTGGCCTACGTGCTAAAATTTGTTAAGTACAAAATCAGGACCTATGGCACTTTCATGGTGTTCAATGATATGCACAGAGTGGTGAAAAGTTCTAGTCACTGGTTGTGCTTATTCCGAAACAAAGTGGCATATACAGGAATGCCTGTTGGACAGGGTTCAAATCACTTCTCTCTTTTAGTAGGTTGGCCTTAGAACTACTGAACACTTCTGAACATTATTTGCTTTTTGTAAAATAAAAAAATAGACTTTACCAGGACAGGTTGTTTGAAAAATCATAATTCGATTATAATCTATGTAATTATATATGTTTCTCCTAGGAACAATACTTCAGTCCTCACTAATTGAGTGTGTTTGGCAATTTTACAGAACATAGCTACTACAAATGATGAAAATCTACCATACAAGCGAATATTTATTGAATTTTCATGCAATAAAACCTTATAGAAGGTTTTAAACCTTTATATAAGGTTCTAGAACCTTATAAACATATTTGAATAAGAGTATGACTAATATAAATTAAAAATTATGAACAAATGAAAACTATTGTGTAATTATATAAAAAGTTTCCTTAAGTACTAATTTCTCAAATACTTTTGTGTGTAAAAGATATAAACACTTACTCATGGTCCGTGTATTGTTCGGAATCCCTTAATTGTGATGGTAATGACATAAACGTTGGGGATTCCACCAAAATGACCCTGAAATAAATGAAGAATGAGTATTTTCAATCTACTGCAACAAAATTCAGGTGACCACAAAAATTCTTCTTTTATTTTTCTCCCCAATCTAAGATACAATTAGAATTAGAATAAACTACAATTTTACAAGTTTATGTGCTCTCATTTTACAAATCAAAACACACGTTAAAAAGAATGGAAAGGTCTAAAAAGGAAATATGTGAAACACAGTACCCTTTTTATATGGAATAGTAGCACTGAATTCTCACAGTAAGGAAATTTAAACATAAATGACTGCTCAAATTATATTCCAGAAACAAAGGGGAAATCACATACTAGTCTTAATGTACAGTTGGAGCTGTACACATTTCAAAATTTCTAATCCTATTTCCAGGAAAGAAAAATGTTTCTTTCAGGGGTGGAAATGAGATGTAAATAACTAATTAATCAGTACATTAATAGTTATGCCATCTTTTGAAATCATGCAGCAATATGGTTCCTCCTATATGATAGTGCTCATTCATTCAAAAAATAATATACTCTTTCATGTCTTTAGGTGTAGGATGTGAAGTTCTGGGAAACATAAATATGCTGTCCTCTCTTAGACTGCACACGTTACAGGGGGAGGAGAGTATACAAAGGACATGCTAGCAGATGGTGAAAGATGTCATGAAAAGTCATATCAGGAACATTTAATTCTACCTGGAGAATCTGTACGATATTATTAAGGATAGATTATTCCAACTCAATTTCTGAAAATAAACCTTTTGAATTATGTAACAGTTTTTGAAGTCCCATAATATGAGTTTTACAATAAAAACTAGACCATTAATACAATTAATCAAATATGTTTTGCTCTTGATAAAACACACACACAATCATACACACATACACCTGCATATGTATATATTTATATATATAAAATACACACGTATATGTAAACTAAAATGTAACACTATCATATACCCTAATTTTGAATGTCAACACCAGATTCTGTCCTTTTGTTTTAAATTGATATTTCTGATGCTTTCATATACAAATAGTAAGAAATTATATAAATACTAAATACTAAGGTTTTTAGAGCAGGCAATATTAAAAGGTGGTACAGCAATACCCAGAGAGGAGACAGGAAAAGGAAAGGATCAGTCCAGGTTTATTGAAAGGCAAAGCAACTTGCCTGGGTAGAGCAAAGATGGCATCTGTGCCCCAGGGCAGTTAGAGATCCCTTTTATACGGGGCCATAGAGGGTGGGCAAATAACCCAAGGGCTTTGATGGGTTACGGTCTTCCCCTCTTCTTAGTTGTCAATGTCCATTTCATCTTGTTATTGGAGTGAGAAGAGTAACAGAGAAGCTGAGACAGCCCAGGTTAAAGGAACACACTACCTCAAGCAGCCCCAATAGCAGAAGGCAAGGGTATGGATGCTTTGAACTACATCAAGGCATTCTATCAGAGTCACAGTTACCAGGAAGGCTTGTGACCAGTTCGTTGTAGAAGTCTCACAACATACAGTAGATTAAGGATTTTTGGCTTTTTTTTTTTAATTTTTTTAAACAGAGTCTCACTATGTCGCCCTCGGTAGAGTGCTGTAGCATCAAAGCTCACAGCAACCTCAAACTCTTGGCTTAAGCGATTCTCTTGCCTCAGCCTCCCAAGGAGCTGGGACACAAATGAAAAAAAGGAACACAGGTTTCACTTCTTTGCACATAAAGAAGATAAAAGTAGACATATACAATCCCTTTAGTCTTTAGTTTTCAGTAGCAGCCAACTCAGGACCTCCTCTGCTGCACCAGAAGCTTTCTTCTCCTCTTTTCTTCTCTTTGTCAGTAAAGGAATTTCCTTACTTGCCCTTAATAAAGGGCACCACTCCTTCACTTGCTTCACTTGCCTCCTCTTTGCGACATAAGAACCTATTTCAATAATTCAGGTAACATACAGGGTGTCCATAAAGTTTATGTGCAATTTACTATGTGAAATTATTTTAAATTGCACGTGAACATTATGTCCATTCTATATATCCCTTGTTTTCTTCCCCCTTGTAAGTGAGAACATGAGTATTGGTTTGTTTTTTTTTTCCATTCTGGAGATAATTCACTTAGGATAATAGTCTCCAGTTCCATCCAAGTTGGTGCAAAAACATTATTTCATTCTTTTCTATGGCTGAGTAGTACTCCCAAGTTTTATACACATACACACACACACATATAATCACGTTATCTTTATCCACTCATCAGTTGATTGGCATTTAGGTTGATTCCATATCTTTGCAATTGTGAACCTTGCTGTGATAAATATCATCTGGGTGCAGATTTCTTTTTAACAGAAGTATTTATTCTCCTTTTAGTAGCTATTGAAATTTCTGGATCAAAAGATAGAAAAAGTGGTGTACTGCCAATCCTGCTCAGCAGGTTGCCCCATTTCCCTCTCCTTTACTTTGAGAACCTCCTGTTGCCTTTCTGTTGGTTTCCAATGCTCTCTCTTCAATAAACTACGTAAAGGTGAATATCTACTCACCAAATTCTATCCTCTCCATGGAGAGCAGCATGTACAGACTGATTCTAGTCTGCACTCTTGGCCCCTCTTAATGTTACTTTATATTTCTATAAATCCAAGGTGATCATTGGGATGATTTATTTTGATCATAATATGTTCTAGTTAAAAAATAGCCACAATGATAATATATTTTGACACATAATAGATATTAGATTTTTCATACACTGTAAATGTACCATTTTGAGATAAATAGTATTCTACCTGTACATGAGTCTGTTTGAAAAGTCCCTACTTAAATACAATGAACGAGCATGTTTTCTTAAAATATAAAGAAAAATTAATTATAAAAATAAAATAAAAATGCCTGTTAAAATGAAAATAAAAACCCTATATGATGACTGTTGTTTCTAAATCAGTGGTTCTCATATTTCAATACCCATAATAATCACCCAAGGTGCTTGTTCAAAATGCAGATTCCCACTATTCTACCTGCATGAATTCTAAGCAGGTCTAGACCGGGTTCTAGGAATGCTTATTCAAAACATCTTTTCCAGATGCTTTTGATAGAGCTCATCTATGGATTAAACTTTGAGCCATCCTCACCTCCAACAACAGTGTTCTTTCTAATAAAATGTAAAAATAAATCCTCCAAGATGTTGTTAAATGCAGATTCTGACTCAACTGGATTGTAGTGGGCCTGGGATTGTTTTCCTAACAAGATCCCTGGCGATGTCAATGTTACTGATTCTCGAATCACACTTTGGGAAGCAAAAGCCTAATCTACAAAATAAACTACTTTTCAAGTAATAAAACCAGACTATCGGGAAAGAAAGGCAGGGAATGACAAAGTTAAGTAAGACTACCATAAATTTATCTCTCTGCACTACATAAGCAACAAAATCACTTGCAAAAGCTGTCAAAATTAACTTTTTCAGAACTCTGGTAATACAAGAGAGTAGTTTTTATTCAAGAAAAACGCCAAACTTTGGTAAGATCAGTAGAATTTTTTCTATTGTAACTTGTTTCTTGTAAATCCCATCCTCCTCTTGATAGCTCTGCAGTAGCCGTGCAAAGCAACAGCCTTGCAAAGCAGCAGCCTTGCATCCTCAAGAGGAGAGAGACCAAGCTTGGATTTCTTTTAAAAAGTCCCAGGCCTGAGTATTATTGTTATTTAACCCGTCTTGAAACTCCCTGGGAAGCGTCAATTTGCAAGGTGTTGTCTTTATTTGACCTGTCTTAAGGGAAAACACCTACCACCCCAGCATGTTCATTGAAAATAATCAGCAGCTACTGTGGGTGAGGTTGCTATAGCAGCTGGGTCAAACAAGAGCCTGAAAAAACATAAAGAGAACATTTGGGGAGCAAGAGGCCCATGTGTGGGATTAAACTAACTTGCCAGATTTTCGCAGTATATCAGAGATCTTTAACCCTGCATATGGGGTACAATGATGTGTCACCAAATATTAATTAAAGAGATAGAAATGATATAAAAGAACCAATTATAAATTCTAGTCTTGCAAAATGCCATACCTCATTTAAAAACAAAATTATTAGAGGGCTCAACAGAAGGTTTTAGCTGGCAAAAGAAAGAACCAGTGCATTTAAAAATGTCAATTAATGCTATTCGCTTTGAAGAACAGAAAGAAAAAAGAATGAAGAAAAATTAAGAGAACTTCACATGTCTGTGGGACACATTTAAGATTACCAATATCGGCTGGGCATGATGGCTCACACCTGTAATACTAGCACTCTGGGAGGCCAGGGATGAGGATCCCTTGAGCTCAAGAGTTCAAGACCAACTTAAGCAAGAGCGAGACCCCTCTCTACTAAAAATATAAAAAAAAAAAAAAAAAAACATAACTAGGTATCTTGGCAGGCACCTGTAGTCCCAGCTGCTCAGAAGCTAAGGCAGGAAGATCACTTGAACCCCAGAGTTTGAGGCTGCTATCAGCTAAACTGATGCCATGCAACTACAGCCTAGGGCAACGGAGTGCAACTCTGTCTCAAATAAAATAGAACAAAAGTTTACCAACGAAGGCCTAGTGGAAATCTCTAAAAGACAAGATAGTGAGAAAGAGGTAAAAAAGATCATTTGAAAAATAAAAGATAAAAAGTCTAAAATTTTATGAAAAGCATTAATTTCAACATCCAAGTTGCACAAAGAACTCTTTTCAGGATAACCTCAAGGCAATCTGCACAGAGGCAATAATACTCATACTGTTAAAAGGCCAAGATATAGACAATCTTGTAAGTAGTAAGACAAAATTGGTTTTAATACTTACAATGGCTCCTTAAAAAGATTAATAGCTGATTTGTCATCTAAAATGCTAGAGGAGAGGAGGTAATAGAATTTCATATTTTGTGTGCTTCAAAAAAAAGGCTATTAATGAAAAATAATGTACACAGCAAAACTGTCCTTCAAAAATGAAGGAAAAACCTAAGGTATCCCCAAATAAACAAAAACTGAAACAATCATTGCAAGCTGAACTTCTGTACAAGAAATACTAAAGGAAATTCTTCAGCTGAAAGAAAAAGAGTCTAGAAGTTAATTTAAAAGCACATGAGGTAATAAGAAACACCAACAAAGTTAATTACAGGGATAACAAACAAGCTATGAATGTATTTTGCTTGCAATTCTTTCTATTCTCCTTTTTTCATTTAAAAGAAACAGCATAAGATAAAGATGTAATTCGTATAACAATAATAACACTAAAGAAGGGCTGGAAAAAGGAGTTATATTGCAGAAAATTTTTGGTTACATTGAAATTAAATGGTTATTAATATGAGTTAGATTGTTTTAAATTGGGATGCTACTTGCAATCTTCAGGGTAACTACCAAGAATATAACTATAAAAAATATGAGGTAAAAAAGGAATTAAAATTCCATACTAAAATAATTATTTTGAAAAGACAGACAATAATGGAGAAATAGATGAACAAAGATATAAGACATATAGAAAACAAATACAAAATTACAGAGATAAATTCTACTATATCAGAGGTTATGCTACTTATAAATGGATTAAACACGCCAATTCAAACACAGATATTGACAAAATGGATAAAAGTTACAAATAATACAGAACACTACCCATGGCAAGAGAGTGAGACTCTGTCTTTAATAAAGGCCATATACAAGCCAAGAGAGACCTCAGAAGAGCCCAGAAGAGACCAACATCTTTATCTGGGACTTACAACCTCCAGAACTGTGAGAACATAAATTTCTGTGGTGTCATCTACTTGATCTATGGTATTATTTTGTTAGGGCAGACCTAGCACACTAAGGTACTTTTCTTTCTTTTCTCAGCTTTCTTGAAATCATATAAATTATAAAATTATACATGCAATCCTAGGTTTGTAACATTATTGATGCAATATATATAATATATATATATATATATGATACTACTACTAGAAAAGGGAAGAAAAGGAACATAGCTATATAAAAGTAACACTTCGTGAATCTCATTGGAATTAAGTTAGTGCATATCTGAAGTTGATTATGATAAATGAAGATGTCTGTGGTAATCCCTAGTTCAATTGCTATGGAAACAATTCTCTAAATACATTGAAAAAGTCATTAAAGAAATTAAAAAGCTGCATTAGAAAGTATTCACTAATGTAAAAGAAAGAAGTCATGGCAAAATATAGAAGCAAACAAAAGACATGAAACATAGAAAATCAAATGAAATTGGCAAAAGTAAATCCAATTATGTTAATAATAACAAACATGTGAATAGATTAAACAACCCAATCAAAAGGCAGATGTTAATGATATGTACAATGTACTATTATTCAGACTTCAAAAAGAGGAAGTCCTGCCTTTTATAATAACATGGGAAATACTACATGAATCCACTTATACGAAGTGTCTATAATAGTCAAACTGGAAAAAATATAGTCAACCTCCCAGAAGTGAAGAATATTGTAAGGGTTGGCAAGGGCTGAGGGTTTGAGGAAATGGGAAGTTGTTGTTCAATGGGTATAAAGTTTTGATTATGGTAGATGAATAAACTCTAGACATCTACTGTGCAACACAGTACCTAGAATTAATAATACAATATCATACATTTCAAAATATGTTAAGAAGGTAGATATCATATTAAGTGTTCTTATCACAAAAACAAACAACACATTACAGAGCAGGAAACAGGCATGTTTTGCCAAAAAAGAATTTGACAACTGCTGATAAGATAGAAAGCCGTGAGAGTCAGCAACCTAGCCAACTAATCCTGCCTTTTGCCTTACTTGTTAAAAGTAATGTGGATTTTTGATGAAAAATGATTAAATCTGATCACTGTGTTGCATACAGTTTTGAGCAATATATGCATACTTTTTTTATTTTGAAGTACATTTAATATGAGATTGCTAATCAAGTCTGTTCAGTTTTGTAAGTATAAGATTAAAAACTAGGGCACTTGTTATACCAGCTATAACTTAAAAATTGAGTCTCCATATGAATTAGTTGCCATTAAATTTTCTTTCTTACTCATTTTACTTTATTATTTTAACATTTCAAATGTAATAGATGCTTATCATAAATGAATGATTTTACAAATTTTGTGATCAGTTTTTAATTTCTTAGGTTATTTTCTCATTGCCTAAGTTTGAGGCCATATTTATAGAAGGAATGACAAAGTCAAAGTCCTCAATTACAATCTTGCTTCACACCAAACTACACACCCTTCAAAAGAACTCGCCATTTTAATTCAATCTGAGATAAACCATGAAGACATATTAAAATATTACCATTTTTGAGAAACATATATCTGAAAAACTCTTCCAGTTCCTGGAACATCTGGATTGCTTTTCAGCTTTTTAACACTAAAATACAAGACTGAATTTGTTTGACTAAGTTTTCTCTGAAGAAGTTTGGTTCATTTAAGTCAGTGAGTCAGTCGTATGATTCATTTAAGGGCATAATTTAATACTGGATTTACACCACATATTCTGACATTTTGCATTCCTAACACTTCAATATAACATGTCAACAAAATTAAAGTAAGTAATATTCCCCCTCACATGTACGCAGAAACCATAAATGTACTGACTGTTTCAATACAATTTTTGTTTTATCAAAAATTATAGAAATTACTAAAAGGAAACTACCAAAAGCGTGGGCATACAATGAATAGAGTAACTAGAAATTATCAAATACTAAAATAATAAACATATTGATAACTTCTAGTTTCAGTATAAGTATGTTAAGAGTCTGATTTCTAAAGCTGGAAAAAAATAGAGCTCCTAATTTAATCAATATCCAAGATATTTTCCTATGTATTGATTAAACTTACCCTTAGCATGTAAATTTCTAAACAATTATTTTCTCTTGTGTCCCTAAATAGTACTTACTTTCATTTTATTTTCATTTTAAATATTTGTTTTTGTTGTTATTAAATCTCAAGATGAACAAATGCATATTTAATGTGTAGTGTTAATTAATCATAATGCCCTAGGTAAAAATGGTTTTCTGCTTGAATTAGTATTTCATTTTTGGAAGATAACAGGTGGAATAAAATTAGAAGTAAAAAGTCTATTAATTATATTTTTTCAATGATGGAAAGAACATGGAATCTCAAGAAACAGCTCATGTATACAGGAGCCTGAGGCAAGAAGGATGTCTTGAGCCTAGGAGTTTGAGATTGCTGTGAACTATGACACCATGGTACTCTAGCCTGGGGCAACAGAGTGGGACTCAGCCTCAAAAAAAAAAAAAAGAAAGAAATAGCACATAAAGTAATAAACAAAATTTATAAAGTTGTTTTGATCATTTCAAGAAAATTTACCTTCATTATCTCATAATGATTCTAAGTTTATAAAAATACACATGTAATTTCTGCTCAGAATGGTGTATTTTGAAGAGATGGAGAAAATTACATATTTCTCTTAAGAGTGGAGAGAACTAAGTGCAACAAATTTACACCAAAACAATAACTTACCTAAAGTTCCCATCAGTTTCAAAGTGGTTTTTCACATTCACAGTGAATTCTTTCCATTGATAACATGGAGATGTGCATTTTATAACTTCCTAAGGTAAAAATAAACCATATTATATGATAATAGAAAATGGATATTCTAAATTATAAAATAAAAATCTATAAACCATCCGGTTAAATATTATCCTGTCTATATAACTCCCCTTTTCCTATAAGTGTTGTACTGCTAAAATCTGGGTGGGAAAGTCTAAAAATACATATACTGCATCACTGATCAATAGTACTATGCTAATAACTAAACAATTCATCAAAATAGTTTCTCCCAAATAAATTTCTTAAAATTAAGTTTTTTCAATGACTGAACATGATTCTCATTTGCAAATTATTCAGTCTCATATGTCTAATGCACATAATGTAAGAAACAGATGTGTGTGCTCATGAATATTTGCATGTGGCAGTGTTGGTGGGTGTGGCATGACTACGTTTACAATGTCTGTGCTTATCATTGTTATTATAATAAAAGCACAGGTATAAAATGAAAATTTTGAATCGTCCAAAAGAAATAGAGGAAAAGTTCCTAGGAATTCTACAGTTTTAGACTGATCATCTTCTTGCCTTATTTTATTTCTCCATTATTATCTAATCTATTTCCTGGTAACTTAAGACCATGAGTGAGCAGACAGAGAAACAAAATGGCATGAACTTCACGTGTCAGATTTTCTGTCCCAGGACTAACTTAAAATAATGTCTTATTTCAGAGAATTTGTGTGAGAGAGCTAGAAAGTTTAAGTATTCATTATTCCAGAGGAAATCAGAAGACCACAATATACATCTCACTGACAATTGCCCACTTCCTGTCTGGGCATCATTGTCTAATAAGCCAGACTGTCCATGTGAGTATCTTGAGGTTTCCTCACTCTATTGGCCCCATTCAACCCTTCTACTGTCATTCTCTATTTCCCACTCTTGCTCTGCATATCTAAAATTATTTATAGTCCATGTGGCAATCTGGCAATACAATGAATTTACTTCTTTACTATACATTCATAGTAGAAAACAAAATCTAGGCAAGATAATTGACATAATCAATTAGAACAATGTCACAACCATTTTATAGGGAATTAAACATCCCTCTTTCCCATCCTTTGAGATACAAAGACTTAGAATTTTTTCTGGAACACCATCACCTCTCAATAGATGCCAGCATTAGCACTATCCTTATAATGAATTTGCTCCACACTAAAGATAAATGGATGAATTTTCCTATCAGAGTAAAGTCTTTTTTACTGTATACTTTACTTAGTGTACTTACTTTACTATAATATATACTGTATACTTTTATTTTGTCCAAACAACAACAACAAAAAACAGACACGGGCCTAGGACTGCTTTAACTTAAATCCCAAGTCTCTCAGAAGGAGAATACTCACAAATAAGGGGTGTGCAGAGGTAAAATGTGGAACAACAGCCACACCATGGGGAGGCTTCCAGTCTCATATGGGAAAAAAAACACAGACAAAATAGGTAAAATTTACTTACAATGGCTTTGAAATCAACAACTTCACCCTTCAGGGCAAAAGTCATAGCTGTTCCTCCGAATGCATTCCTTGTTTTTGAAATTAATATCAGCGAAGCCTCAGCAGGGTGAAGAAAACGACTGGTAAATTTCAGACTGAGATTAACTTGGCTTCTGTTTAATAAAAGATAAAAGAGGAAACATTAACATTGTATCAAAAAAAAGACAACTAATAAGCCTGTTTTCTGTGTAGACCCGGTGCCCAGTACCTAAATCCTGACACGTACTCACTTCTACAATAAAATGAAAGATGGCTGCAGTTCTCAAGAAGTCTCAGATCTTGTTTTTGTCATCAATTAAGACATCTTAATACATAATAAATATAAAGTTAGCTTCCAAATATATAATCTCTCAAATAAAGGATTTTCTAATAGTGAGCAATAAGAAATCTGTTTCGTAGGACATTCTGTGGAACCATTTAGGCAAATAATTAGTCAGTGGTGTTTGTTTACACTGACTGCCATCCAGGGCTCAAGAATCCAATTAACTTACAGCAACACAGTGAAGCAAAAAATAGACAGTAATGACATAGAAAAATCACTGGAAAGACAGGCATACCTGAGATGTCTGGAGGTGGATAAGAACAAAGATAGACAGGGCCTACCAGTATCAGCCAGATGACAGGTGCCACCAAGGTCCCAGTGGCCTGATCCACAGAGAACACCATCAGCTTTTCCCTAGCGGTAACTAATAGCTAGCTATTCATGTCATAGATCCCTTAGAAAGGGATCAAGACTGCTGTGCCCTCCCCCAACCCAAGATGGAGCCACTCTAAGGTCAGGCTGTCGGGAAAATTAAGAGTTGTTGATAAAAGACCTTCAGAGAGATGTTTCAACCGTTTCAACTTGTGAGGACACAGCAAGAAGGTACCATCTATGAATTATAAGGCAAGTCCTCAAAAGACAGTGAATCTGCAGATGCATTGATCTTGAACTTCTCAGCCGCAGAAGTGTGAGAAATAAATTTCTGTTGTTTGTACACTACTCAGTTTATGGTATTTAGTTAAAGCAGCCCAAATAGATTAAGACACAATTATGTCATGGATCTTCAAGATTGCTTACAAACAGTCAAAGTCACATTGTATTAAATGTGAAGAACTTTGTTAAATGTGATACACAAGCACATACACACCCATGGTTTGTACAGATGTCAGTTTAATAAGAGTGTGACTCTACATTCATATTGACTGGTTTTGAATTTCTACTTCATCATTTAACAGCAGGGAAAACTGGGCTCCTTTTTTAATGCCTCTGTATTCTACTTCTTTATTTATAATAAGAGGCTATTAATAAGGTGTTTGGAAGACTAACTACGAAAAGGTACATAAAGTGTGTATTATATATGTTATTACATGGAAAATGTTAAATATTAAGTGTGTTCATATTTACATATATAATGTATTTATTATGTAAATACATTTATATTCATATATTATAATAAACATAAATATGTGGATATAAAGAGACTGGAAGGAAACGAACTAACAAATTGTGTTTGATGTAATTCAAGGTTATTTTTGTTTTCCTCTTTACTTTTCTGTTACTCAAATTTTGAACGATGTACAGGTTTACATTCATAATAATAATAACAAATTCTAATTTCACTAACAGGAAAAATAGTCATAAGCTAAATTATTGAAGTTTATTGTGTCTACTAGGAACAATTTCCACGTAATGATAGATTTTAAATCCCAGAATAAGCTATTACATTTAAGCGTGGGAAAAATGGGGAAACTTTAATTCTTTTCACTAGTATCATCCTTCTGGAAGGGTGGAGAATAGATTTCAAATTTTCAAATCTCTGACAACAAAACAAATGGCTCCATGACAATGTGTAAGTGAACTTGTATTATTACCTTGGTTACATTTTATCATAGACATATAAAAAATATAACTACAATATTCTTGAAAAAAGGATGGGCTCATTTTCCATAAGTTTTATTCTAAGATTTGATCTATAATAAAAAGAGGGCAAGTGGATAATTTTTCTCCTTATTTGGTTTAGGCTTGATATTGTCTTAATAACCATGCATATTCAGCTCTTATAATTTACATATGCTAGCATGATAACAAAGCAACGACACTGTTGAAAATTGGGTCCAAGGTGTTCTAAATACAATTCAAAATGGTCCTTATTTCTGATTATTTCTTTGTTTAGTATACTAGTGCAGAAATAAGGACTACAGCTTGAAAAGTAACTTAGGTTAATGTATAATTAAAAGCTAGCGAGATAATTATGCAAAATAACTTCATTGGTTATAATCTGTCAAATTACATTGGAGAAAAGAATAACTGAATGCAAAACCAATGACCAAAATTCAAGATTAGTTAAAATTTCTTAATAGATATCAAATTTGTCAACTCCCATGGTATTGACATGATCGCTATCATATCACGTTGTATTCTTTATAAGAGTATTTGACATCATTAGGACCTGTTGGCGTATCAAACATAATTTGTTGATCTAGCAAGACTCGTGTTATGATTTAATTCCTTAATACTATTTATGCCTCATTTTTGAGAATGGGATAGTACTAGACACATTAACCAAGTGTCATCAGAGCATAGACGGATAAAAAACAAGACTTTACAGAATATTACCACAATTTGAACGTATATATTCATGCATATATACATTTACTTATCTATCATCTACACATGCGTACACAAAGACTGTGAGAGGAAACAGCAAAATGGCAACATTGAAGAATCTTTGAGGTAGGATTATGAATCTTTACTTTCTTTGTTCTAAATTTTCAATAACAGGTACATATTGGTTTTACAATCACAATCAACCATATATAATGTAATATGTGTATATATTACAAAACTATATATATGCATATGTATAGTTTTAGCATGCACTGGTTTCAGTTTCCTGCAAGAAACAATCTTAGTACATATAAAACAAATTATCTTGTTATTGATGTGACCAAAATGAATGCAAAATAAGTAAAAAATTAAATGCATACATTAAAATGTATTGTTTTAATGCATACATTAAAAACAATTAACTGGGCAAGGTGGCTCATGCCTGTAATTCTAGCACTCTGGGAGGTCGAGGAGGGTGGATAAATTCAGCAGTTTGAGACCAGCCTAAGCAGGATCCAGAGATCCCATCTCTACTAAAAATAGGAAAAAGAAAAACTAGCCAAGCATGGTGGCAGGCACCTGTAGTCTCAGCTACTTGGGAGGCTGAGCCAAGAGGCCTGCCCAAGCCCAAGAGTTTGAGGTTGCTCTCAGCTATTATACCATGGCAATCTACCCAGGGCAACAGAGTGAGACTCTGTCTAAATAAATAAATAAATAAATACATAAAATAAAAACTATTAATCAGCTTTTTTATGTTATTAGAATTATTTTAACAAAATTGGTGAGGAATCTCATAAACATTTGACTATTTGTCTTTGTCTAAATGATCTTTTCATTATATATCTATGATTAAAAAATCCAAGTCAAATTTTATAATTATAACACTTACTAAATTCTTAGAGTTGATATGTTCAATAAAGTACAATTAAAAAAATACTTACTTGGGAGAAATTGCTACAACATTCCCTGATTGGGAGAGGGAGAAGTCAGTAGCATCTCTTCCAACAATCATAGCATTATACACTATGTTTCTCGAGCTTGAATTTTTTAGTAAAACCTATATAGAAGCAGAGGATATAAATAAAGTTATAAATATGCAACTATATCATTTTTAATTTTTATTAAGGAATTTGATACCTTGTAACGATAAAATACTTATTCCTCATGTACACTAAGTGTAGGAAGCCAGACGTATTTAGAGATAGCAAATATATACTATACACACATATATATGTGTATGTATAGATATGTATAGCTTTGCCTGAGTGGGCCGGGAGAAGGAGCTTTCAACAAAGGAAAGTACAGATGCAAAAGCTTCTCATCAAAAAAGATCTGACTATCAAAACTTGAAACAGGAATTTTATTTTTATTGTAAAGGGAAACTCAACTCCCATCATACTCCAGGTTATGTGATCACCCTGGTCTGTTTTCAGTAAGAATCCTGTTATGCTAGCTTGACCAGAATTACTTCTTATCTATATGCTTCCTCTTAGTCACTTCCCATCTGCTGACCAATTCTACTCCTTTATAAAATCCTATTTTCCTTGTATTTTGAGTTGAGCTAAATCTCTCTTCTCTAATGAAAAACTGTGTTGCTGTAGTCTCTGTATGTATCACAGTCCTGAATAATTTCTGTCTTATCATTTTAACAAATGCCACAAATAATTTTTCCTTTAACAAGATGCAAAGGCATCATGGAAGGAGAAGACTTGGGGAAAGGAAGAACTGTCAAAATTAGAATAAAGAAACAGTAACTGCAAGTTAAGAAGTTTAGGAACTATAGTCACAGATATTTGAAAGAGAAAAATCAGCAATATGCACAGTTCTAGGGAATCATAAGAAATATGGTGGAGAGTTGAGAAATGATTAAATTAACTTCCTAGTTAAATGGAAACTATGGTAACTTCTAGAAAAAGTGTGCTATTGTTGACGAGTTTCCACCTTTGGTTTCTTCAAGGATCTGAGGATACCATGTTCTCACCTACTTAAAGATAGTGGTTACAATGGGGGAAAGACCACTCTAGTGTGGAATTTTTCATGACTGTACATATGTATGAGTGTATGTCTGTTTTTTTGTTTTTTTGTTTTTTTGTTTTTTTTTTTTCTGTAGAGACAGAGTCTCACTTTATCGCCCTCAGTAGAATGCTGTGGAGTCACAGCTCTCAGCAACCTCCAGCTTTTGGGCCAAGGTGATTCTCTTGCCTCAGCCTCCTGAGTAGCTGGGACTGCAGGCGCCCACCACCATGCCCGGCTATTTTTTGATGCAGTTTGGCCGGGGCTAGGTTTGAACCCGACTCCCTCGGTATATGGGGCCAGCGCCCTACTCACTGAGCCACAGCCGCCGCCCAATATGTGTGTATGTCTGTACGTATGTGCATATTTCAGGTATTTGTTAACAGACCAAGTGACTTTAAATCCCAGAGAGCTCATTTCTATTGTTTTGGAAGGAAATATTGAAAATCACAGTGGATTCATTTTGAAAGGGTGTCCAGTCTGCAGCTGGTGGACTGCATGCAGATTATTTGCAGACTGTTTTGCTTCTCTTTGGTGTTAGATATCCTGAAAAGCATGCATGAACCTCATATGTTGCTCATCAGCGTTTTTTTTTTTTTTTTTTGAGACAGAGCCTCACACTGTCACCCTGGGTAGAGTGCTGTGGCATCACAGCTCACAGCAACCTCCATAAGCTTTTATTAGTGTTTGTGTATTTAATGTGTGGCCCAAGACAACTCTTACTATTCCAATGAGTGGCAGAAAAGAAAAAAGTTTGGACACCCCTTAGATCTAAACTTTCAGATCATAAGGAAGCCATTTAGTCTCATTATATCATACATATGACACAAAGGCTCAGGCTTATCCATGGTCAGACAATTCCATTCAACTCCAGGATTTCATGCAGGGTTGGTGAGGTGTAGATATGGATAAGAGATAGCTGTTCAAGGGAAGGAAAGAAAGATTTGGAGTCACCATTTGTTTTGTTTGTTTGCTTGTTTTTCTGTACTTTTGATGGCTCAGAATATCACTGTCCTCCATCTGTTTTCACTGATTGCTATGTTTTCTTACTGGTTTCAGCATTCTAGTCTTCTATTACTGACTCAAGGCTACTGAAATACTTTTTCAATTTTAATAGCCATTTTCTTGAGATTTTTCTATATTAGGAAAGGTTGACAGGGCTGATGACAATAACATTCTACGATTTAGGCACTGCCATTTACAGTGTTAATTCATAGGAGCAAACTGTGAAATAAATTCTCATTCAGCCACATTAAAAATCATAGATTTTCTTAAATGAAAGTTAAAGTCAAACCTTATAATTTGTTTTATATTGCATTTATACTTAAATTTTATTTTTTCCTTCAAAAACTTATCTTAAATTTGTGAAAAAATAAAAGGAACATCTACACAATTTGATCTATATTCTAAAGGTACGAAGATTATTTCTAGTAAAGAGATAAAATGAGAAAAGAAATATGTTTTAATTTTGTTTTTCACAACATGATTAATTTTTTGCTTAAACATTAGCTAGTGTTAATATTAACTATTTTTTAAAATGGTAATGATTAAATGGTATAAAGAAATACAAACATGTGGTCAGAATTAGAGAATGGGTAATAAGAATTAAATATAATAAATCATTACTTAATTAAATGCTAGAATCTTGTCTCCTGAAGGCTTAAGCAAAACATTTTCAAACTCTTCTGAAATTTTATTTTTAAGTCAGAAATCCTCTCCCACATAATTATAGGTTAAGGCTAGCTAGTATCCAAAGCCCTTGAATATAATTCCACTTAGAAAATTATCATAGTAGATACTGCTGAAAATTTCTCCAGAATTTCACATTTCTTTTTATTACAAAAAAGATAATAATAATATTAAATGAAAGAGATTGTATCTTATATTTACTAATAAAGACAATTAGAAGGAGAGGCATTCCTTTACCTAAATTGGCCTTTTACGCTTTGAGACAAAAATCTGTTTTTCCCAATTTTTAACTAAATCCTTACCAACCATTACTCATGCCATTATGGAGGCTAGGCAGTGATTTTCTCAAGGAAATTACAATTATAAATCAAAGATCACCAGGACATACTTTTTAAAGATCAAATATGAATATGTTTTGCACAAAAATTTAATTTTTCACCTCTCCAATTAAATATGAAGAGAGATACATAAAAAAATCCTGAGAAAGAAAGAACAAACATGAATCTTACCAAAGTGGTTAACATAAAGTATTTTCTACAAAATGAGAATGGGAAGGAGTCATCATTTTATCAGAAGTGGTAATTATTATTAAGGAAAAATTGCTGGTGCCCTGTAAACACATCCAGACCTTTGGCTTAGAAGGGGCATCATTTGAGATAAAGCTTATTTAATGTAATAAAATTATATACAATTTTAACAAAACTACAATTAAACTATTATGAAAATTAATACATACTATTAACTTGCTGTTAATTTGGGGTTGGGAAAGAAATATCTGAAAACCCGCTGAAGTGTTTGACTCCACGTGCATTTTTGTCTCATAGATATCCTTACCTGTCTCTCCACGGTGTCATGTAGAGTACAATTAAAGGGCACCACCTTTTTGGCCAGGTATGTGGGCAGCCTTTCATACATGTAGACGCAAAGCATAAGCATCATGATTGGGTTCGGGTCACAGATGTCAGTGGACTAGTTTCAAAGAAGAGAAATGGAAATCAGAGGATTTATTAGTTAGAGTTATCCAGAGGGAGAGAACCAATAGGATATATATACAGTGCGAATGAGAATTTGTTAGGGAGATATGGTCACAGGATAACAAATGCAAATGCCCCAATAGGCCACTACATTCTCTCATTCTGGAGAATGAGAAACCAGTAGTGTCTCCTAGGGAAGAGGGTACTGTGGCTCAGTCCAAGTCCAAAGTTTTAAAATCAGGGAAGCTAATAGCACAGCCCTTAGGTCTGAAGCCAAAGGCCTGAGAGCCCCCAGGATACTACTGGTGCAAGTCCCAGAGTCCAAAGGCTGCTAACCTGAAGACTACCATTCAAGGGCAAGAGAAGAAAAAGGCACTCGACTCCCAAAGAGAGAGAAAGAGCACGGCAAAGAAGAAATCAAGCACCCTGACTGTCCCCCTTCTTCAGCCTGCTTTGTTCTAGCCATGCCCACAGCAGACTGGACAGTGTCTACACACAATGAAAGCAGTTCTTTCTCAGTCCCCTGATTCTTGCATCCATTTTATCTGGAAACACCCTCATAGACACACCTAGAAACAATTCTTCACCAGCCCTCTGGCATCCCTTAATCTAGTGGAGTTGATACCAAGTATTAACTACTACAGAGGATATCCAGATAAAATACACAAAAAGAGGAGCAGCATAGTACACTAATTATGGAATTGTTTTAAACTGTTTCAAAATATTTTGGATTGACAATGACACTGAAATATAGTGACCACAAACAGAACATTGCTGTGAATTAGAAGTGTTTGACCTATTTGGTAAAAGACAAATGAAATGTGTTCTAACTAGAATACTGATCTTGCAGCCTAAAAGACCCCATAAAAGTTCATCAGGGATCAGAATACTATACACTAGGAAAATGACTAATGTGACTAAGATACCACCCTTTATCCAATATATCCTTTAATTAAGGAGTGAAAGGAAAATGACAAATAACACGTTCTTGAAATAAAAGATGGCAAAACATTTTAAAGCAAAAGCCCAGAGGAGGCAGTGTTGCATTAAATGGATCTTGGAGAATGTTTGGACTTTAAATACGGTGTGGGTAGTGCGAGGAAAGGGGTGCATTCTATCACAACAGAAAAGTACAACAGGGTAAAGATATAAAGAAGTATAGAATTTTCTCAGAAAAGAAGTACAATTTGGATAATGCATAAGAAAAAAGGGGACAAGTAATAGGAGAAAGGATTAAGGAATGCTGGGCTACATCCTGGAAGTCTTGGACGCCAAGGTGAAACACTTGGTTTCTGAACGAGGAATAATAGGACAAGAGTAACAATTCAGGCAGATCAGGGAGGAGGTGGTTGGGGAAGTACTTTTTCCAGTACAGACAAATAATAAGGCAAAAGATACACGTGCACTAAGAAACAAAATAAATTACTATTCTAACAAATTTGAAATCAAAAAGTAGATTCAAGGGCATTAAGGAAGGATTCTTTCTATCAGTTTATGTAGTGTCTGTGATCTCTTAATAAATGTGGAGGAAATGGGGGAGAATTATTCACAGCAGAGAAATGCTAAAATTGGTGTGAGGAAGGGATTAAAAGACTAAAAAAAAAAACCCATCAATAAATAAGCAACTCTGTCATTGTCAATAAATGGGGAGTTCTCTACACTTCCATGAAGTGGAAGTGAGGATATGCTATAACTTAATGGCATATACTCAAGTTAGCCACTGAAAATGATCTGAGCTTGGCCTGGGAATGAATGCTGGAAGAGCCTACCTTACCAGGGTAGAAAGATGCCTGTGAGTGTGATTGGAGGAAAACTTGCAAATATACCAGGACCACACAGTTTCTCATTAGTATTTGGTGGAGAGAAAGGAACACTTTTACACTGCTGGTGGGACTGCAAACTAACACAACCTTTTTGGAAGGAAGTATGGAGAAAACTCAAAGAACTCAACCTAGACCTCCC
>CAUYRH010023236.1:0-13370 GCA_963574655.1 Perodicticus potto
CTAGGTTGATTACACCAGTGATCTCTTCAAATTTAAGCTTCACATCCTCAGATTCAGGAAAGCCACCACCAATATCAAGCAGGTACATGCTGAAACCAACCTCAGCTCCCATGTCAAAGACACAGCAGGCATCAGAGATTACCTGCACAAAGGTCTCAGGATCAGTACAGCCACTTCCTACATGGCAGCTGACACCAATGACATTAATATTTAGTTCTTTTGCCCATTCCAAAAGAAGTCTGTTGGTTTTGAGTGTGGCACCAAATTTGACAGAGTCGACAGAATGCTTTGGAATCATCAGTGCCAATTCCAAAACCAACTTGGCCTTTGGATGTGCTCTGGCAATTTTCATCAACTCAACTTCACTGTCAAATGTCATCATCTGGACCCCATTTTTGGCAACGTACTTAATTTGAGAAACTTGTGTATGAGGATTTGCATAGATAACCCTCTCTGGAGGCACCCTGAGACTTTGCACCAAATGTATTTCAGTCTTGCTAGCACAGTCAAATCCTGTCCCAGTGGTAGCAAGGATCTTCACAATGGCTCTAATCTCATTACATTTGACTGCATAAAAGGGAGTAACACGAGAAAGAGCTTTTAGCCATCTTTGGTGTTTCTTCAGAACATCTCCAAGGTCTGCTACATAGAAGGCATCCTTGTCATCAGAAGAGGAAACTTCATTGATTTTTTGGGCCAGAATGTCCTTGGCAGTAAAACCTTCATTAAGCAAGTGGCAGTCAAACTCTTCATTACTAATGTTGTTCATGTTTCTTGATGTTTCTTTGAAAAACTAAGAGATGTAATTTAAAGAAATACTTCCAGCTTCTCACAAAGGCAATTCTCCAGGAATTCTGTATCCCACTGTGTGTGTCCTCCAAGCAACATCCGGGTGCCACAGGCCAGCCCCATGGAGAAGCTGGAAAGCCGCTGCCAGTGCAGAGCCAGAGCCAGAGATGGAACTGCAGGAGCACTTGGCTGCCCCCACTGCACCCGTCAGCCCCTGGCTCCCACCTGCTGGAGATGCCGAGGTGGCGCCGGAGCAGCTGGCAGAGGGGCGGCCGGGGCAGCGACTTCAGGGACTGACCTCCACATTTTTAATGTCAATAGAAAAAGGGTTATGGAAAAGCTGTATGTCCTGTTCATGGAGATGAAGCTCTTTAAATCTAAATTGAAACCCCTTTTGCAACTTTTCCAGTGAATCTACATATGTTTTGTTTGGGAATGCAACCAATGGTTTTTCTGCTAACAGATTTTGTGGGTCGGATGAGTCCACTGCCAAACAGGACAGGCAGTGGAGGCAAAAACACCTGGTGGGCTGGATAAATGTCCTCAGTGGGCCGTAGTTTGTGGACTCCTGGCCAAAAGCATAGTATGTAAAGCAAGCAGACAGTCCTCAAGAATGTGAGAATATTTTTGCAGGTTATGCATCTGACAAAGATCTGATAATTAAATCTATGGAGAACTCAAACTAATCAATAAGAAAAGAATAAATAACTCCATTTCTATGTGTGCAAGGGACTTGAACAGAAACTTCTGTGATGAAGAGAAGTTTGGCCTACAAATGGCGCATGGCCTACAAACACATAAAAAAATGCTCATCATCTTTAATCATCAGAGAAATGCAAATCAAAACCACTTTGAGATATCATCTAACTCCAGTAAGATTAGCCCACATTACAAAAATCCCAAAACTGCAGATGTTGACATGGATGTGGAGAGAAGGGAACACTTCTTTACTGCTGTTGGGAATGCAAGCTAATACAACCATCATTTTTTTAATGGCTGAATAGTACTCCATGGTATACATACACCACCAGTTTGTTAATCCATTCCTAGGTTGGTGGGCATTTAGGTTGTTTCCACATCTTTTCAAGTTCTGTGAAAAGAAACTCTTTTCGTGGTTTGTTCATTTGTTTCTTGAAGTCAGGTGCTCTGACAGACTAGCTAGAGAGCCATTATGATAAAGGAAATAATAACGTGTGTGGCACAAAATCAAGAATACACCTATAAAGTTAGTCCATATCTTTTGCAACTCCTTAGGGTTCTTCACAGGTGGTTAATCAAACCAAAGGGCTATGATCTTTCTTCCTTTTTTTTGTTAGATAGTTTATTTTTCTCCATTAGACACTTTATCAGCAATGCCATTCTTTCACTTTTACCATGAGATAAGCCCTTTACATTGTTATAACAAATATGTCTGACCACAGTCTACATACTCTTTTATGTCCTATTTGTGCAAATATACCTTATACACAAATAACATTCATTATATTGTCTGTTTTATTTGCTTTTTTCCCCTGGAATATCTTTTGGTGTTGAGGAAAGTTTGTATTTTTTATTCTAATGTTATCTTTACAGTGCATCTTTATATCATATATATCCTGTATCTTTTCTCCCTTTTAATATGTTCTATTAATTCCCTAATTGAAGTAATAATGGAATTTTGGGGAAAAATTTTTACCCTACCCTCATTTCTTCCTCAGTATTTAATTTGAATTGATATCCTTTTACTCTGTTTGTCCATATAAACACATACTTATTCTACTTGCCTTTTTTTTTTTTTTTTTGCCGTTGTTGGCCAGGGCTGGGTTTGAACCCACCACCTCCAGCATATGGGGCCGGTGCCCTCCTCCTTTGAGCCACAGGTGCTGCCTTATTCTACTTTCTCTTTCTCTCTTTGTTTTTTGTTAGCTATATTACATATTTTCAGAGCATGTAACATTAAATGCTATTCGGCCACCTCTATCTGCACTCTTTAGTCTTAGTTTTATAAGCTAAATATATTTAAATGTACATTATCAGATTGTATGCCATACACTTCTATGATTCTAGATTTCATGTGTGTGTAGGTAGATGGGGATTATTCTCTAGTAGATTCCTCAGAAAAGCGTTATGGGAAAAATATTTCCTGAGTCTTTGCAAGGTCTTTGCTTTTTGTCTTTGACTTTTATACTTAAAGACCAGTTTGGATATAAAATGGATATAAAATCAATTTTTTCTCAGAAGGACAACTTTGCCTTTCACACGTTTACTTCTTACTACTCTGGCTCCAGCTCTGGGACTTTGTTTTGAGTATTAATTTTCTATTGCTGCTGTAACAGATTACCACAAATTTAGTGGCTTAAAATAATAAAAATTATATTCTCATACAGCTGTGGTTTCCAGCCCCTGGGCCTGTGCACTGGTCCTGGTTTGTGGCCTGTTAGGAACCAGGCCGCACAGTGCAATGTGAGAAGCCAGCAAATGAGTGAATCTTTATCATACTTATGGCTGCTCCCCATTACTTGGATCACTGCTTGAGTTTGCATCCTGTCAGATCAGAGGTGGTAATAAAGGAGTGTGAACCTTACTGTAAGCTGTGCATCTGAGGGATTTAAGTTGTGTGCTCCTATGTGGAGCTGAGGCAGTGATGCTAATGTTGGGGAGTGGCTGCAAATACAGATTATCATCAGCATAGAGGTTTGACTATAATAGATCAATTTTTTTTCAGACTCATATCAAAACTCTTACCCTTACCCCAGGTCCATGGAAAGATTGTCTCCTATGAAACCAAAAGGTTGGTGCCAAAAGGTTGAGGACTCTCATACAGCCCTGGAGGTCATAAGTCTAAAGTCAAGATGATGGAAGGCCTACATTCCTTCCAGATATTCTGGGGGGAAAATTTCTTGTCTTTTCCAGATTCTAGAGTCTGTCCACATTTCTTGGCTTGTAGCACATGGCCACGACCACTGGTTCCATCATCATACCTCCTTTTACTGACACCAACGCTTTTACTTGAACTCTTTTAAGACCCTTGTGATTATGTTGAGCACACTCAGATAATCCAGAATAATCTCTCCATCTCAAAATCCTTAATCAAATCTGAAAAGTCTCTTTTGCCATATAAGGTCACATATTCTATAGGTTCCGGTAATTAGAACATGGACATCTTTGGAGGTTGTTATTCAGTCTGTCAAATTTTGAGTTTTCCTTGGAGATTTCCCTTACTTCCTGTAAATCAACAATTCAGTGAAAAATATGCTTTATATGGGGTCTAGTTACTTTGTTGGGGGTCTTTCAGAGTATTTAGCCTATGTACTGCCGAAAGTACAAGTCTCCCTAAGAAATTTCTCAGCGATATTCATAGGCTCTACTCCAAAACTTTAGAATCAGTATCTGTAGGTTTAGATCTGCATCTGCATTTTAAAAATTATTCCTCTAGTGATTCTTACAATAAACCAGAACTGATAGTTTCTATGTTATAACTTTGTTCATCTATAGGAGATGGGGATGTAGGGAGAGGCCCCTGGGCTCCAGCTCCCGGTCCAGAGCTTGGGAATGCGTGTCTTCTCCCTTCCCCTCCACTGCCCTTGGGGGTCTTATTCCATCCCTCAGTAACCCTAAGTCAGTTTACCTCTATGACCTTACAAGTGAATTGTAGTTCAACACCCTAGAATTAGAAGAATGAAAGACCAGGAATAACTTTGCCTATCTAAATCCTAGTTGTCCTTTAAGGGCCATCATAAGAAAGCATCTTAGATGAAATGTGCCCGCTCCATCTCTGACTCTAACATGTGGAGTCTTTTTTTTTTTTTTTTTTTGAGACAGAGCCTCAAGCTGTCACCCTGGATAGAGTGCTGTGGCATTGCAGCTCACAGCAACCTCCAATTCCTGGGCTCAAGCAAGTCTCTTGCCTCCGCCTCCCAAGTAGCTGGGACTGCAGGTGCCCGCCACAATGCCTGGCCATTTTTTGGTTGCAGCCGTCATCGTTGTTTGGCGGGCCCAGGCTGGATTCGAACCTGCCAGCTCAGGTGTACATGGCTGGCGCCTTAGCCCGCTGAGCCACAGGCACTGAGCCTAACATGTGGAGTCTTGTACAATGTTTTCTCAACTAGATGCTCTTCAAGGCTACAGACCATGTCCAGTTCATCATGATAGCCCTGTAGCCTGTAGCTCATCCATCAATAGAAGGCAATTGAATGAAAAACAGGTCAGTTGCTTGAGAAGGTTTTATTAGGGTAGATGGAGCAAGAGACCTGGCAAGAGATAAAAGTAGTCCTGAAACCCCAACAGGCTGAGGAGAATTTAGCACAAAGGATGACTTGCTCTATGTGTTCCTGCTTCTGAGACGGTCTGTGCAGTAAAGTAGGTAAAAGAGGAGTTTAGGATAAAAGTACTTTACAAAAGTGATCTCATGAGAAAGACCTATAAGGGAAGCATCATGATTAGGAGAAGATGTACAGGGACATGCCAGCTGGACTGGCCAGTGCAGGACAAGCCATCCTCTCTGCAGCTGTCTTCTTTTGATCCCGGGCATTGGTGTCAGGGGCAGGGAGTCATGGGTTGCTGCTCTTGAAGTAGGAATACAGCCTTTTTGCTGTGCCACCTTGCTTCCCTTCCAGCTGGGCTGCATCCTGGCTCTGTGCTGAAGCAATGCTGGTGTGCAAGCTGCCCTGGGCCTGGCTCTGGAGCACTGCCTCCCTTGTCTGGTCATCAACCCACTCCTGGCTGACCACTGTGGGCTCTCTCTTTCCCTGCCCTCCTGTCACATTGCACTTTGGCTGAGTGATGCTCCCGTCCTGGCTTCCTGACCCACTGTTTGCCCCAGTCTGGGCCTGTCCTCCCAGCACTGTCTCTCCTGCCTCAGAATTGCTCACTTGTGTCCATATTTTTCCACTGCCTGACTGCATTTGGGTCTGTCCTTGTTCTCCAGCCCCTTCATGGTTTATAGTCTGGTGTCTCTCCTGCTCTACTGTCTGGGTGTGTGACCTTGTCTGTGTCTGGACTTGTCTCCCTGTCACTACCTGGCTGGTCTGACTCCTGTCTTGATCTTGGGTCTCAGTTCCTCTGTTCTGGCCATGGGTGGACTCCTGTGTCTGGGGGCTGGTGCTTCCTGTCTGATGGTTCCTGTCCTGCACCACCGTCTGGGTATGTGACCCTGCCTGTGTCTGGACTTGTCCCCATGTCACTACCTGGCTGGTCTGACTCCTGTCTTGACCTTGGGTCTCAGTTCCTCTGCTCTGGCCATGGGTGGACTCCTGTGTCTGGGGGCTGGTGCTTCCTGTCTGATGGCTCCTGTCCTGCTCCACGGTCTGGGTGTGTGACCCTGCCTGTGTCTGTGACCCTGCCTGTGTCTGGACTTGTCCCCCTGTCACTACCTGGCTGGTCTGACTCCTGCCTTGACCTTGGGTCTCAGTCCCTCTGTTCTGGCTATGGGTGGACTCCTGTGTCTGGGGGCTGGTGCTTCCTGTCCGATGGGTCCTGTCCTGCTCCACTGTCTGGCTGGAGATTGCCTGGGTCTGAGTTCCCACTGCAGTCACAGTGTCACCTGTGTGACGTGTTCTGTCCTGCTCCCTGGTCTGTGACTGTCTGTCTGACCACTCTCTGGTCTGACTCTGGCCTTCTGGTGCTGTCTGGGTCTGCTCCCCATGCCCATGCACTTGTGCGTGCTGGCTTGTCCTCTCCTGTGTCTGTTCAGCTTGTCTGACCTGGCTACTGACCCAAGCAGTGCCAATGTCCTGCCCCTGGGTCTGGGTGCCAGTCCTGCCCTGCCCTGTAGACACCTGCTCCCTCTGCCCACGGCTGTTCACCTCGTGATGCTGCCCCTTCCCGGACCTTCCTACATCAGGGCCGCTTCTCTGTCTTTCCCCCAGCTCAGCTGATGCTCCAGGGTGGAGGCTTCCAGATGCCTGGGGGCTACATGCTCCCTCAGGCCTCTCACTCAGGGTCTGGAAACAGGCCTGGGCAACTTTAAACACCAAGACCAGGAATTCCTTGAATTCCACAGTGCCGGTGTTGTCTTCATCCAGCAGGCGCAGGACTTCGTCCACAGTGTCTGGGTCCTGGGGCTTCTGGGGAGAAGACAGGCTGAGTCAGCGTCCTGGGGTGAGAGGGTGTGGCCATGTGACCTGTAGCTCCCCACCCCCACCACAGCGCTGCAGCTTCCTAACACTTCTTTGCTTTCTTTGTTTACTTTAGTCCTGTCTCTCTCACAAAGATAGAAGCATTTTTTGTTTTGTATCCTTTCTGTCTGGTATAGTTTCTGGACAGTTGGATAAAGAGAAATTGTCTGAGCTCATAATGCAACCATCTGGGCTCTAGGATTGATTCTTTGGGCCATTCTGGGGCCTCTTAACCTCTGGCGCTGGGGCTTTATTCTCCCCTGAAAGGCCAACGTAAAGAGAAGCACAGTGGGAACCTGGGCACAGGGAATTCTGTGAGCTCTCCAAGGAGGCTCAGGTTTTCCAGAGATAGAGTGGGTGGGGACAGCAGGACAGAAGGACTGCCCTGAGCATGCAGAAAGCACCTTGCTGTGCCCATACACCTTGTCTCCAAGGTCTTAATCCTGAGAGCTTTCCATGCAAACCAAAGGGAGGAAAATGCATTAAGGCCCCAGTTCTGGTTGCCTGTGAGGTGGGGCTCCCAGAATCTCCCCCGAACTGTTAACAACCTGCTCTCCAAAACCTCATTTCTGATGAGATTGGTTAGCTGATATTTTTGAGCAGATGCTTGTGTAAGGCATAGAACCATGCTTCCAGTGAGTGTTTACTGATGGATGATCAAATTTCAGATAGACACGGGAATGTTTACTGTATTAAATTTAAGAGGCAGAAGAAAGAAGCAGTTATAGATTTTAGTAATTTCTAGAACATTGGAGGCTTTGCTCTTCCCTGAGCAGAGTCCTTGAGAGTCCTTTAGAGTCCTTTTACCTTGCCTTCAAATTAGAATTAGGTATTTTCTCTAAGGACCAGGGCCTGTCAACTCATTATCATTTTCTGCTTTTTGCTCTTTTTCTGCCCACACGGCTGCCATCTGCACCAGCAGGCCTGGGTTCAGCT
Source organism: Perodicticus potto (assembly GCA_963574655.1). NCBI lineage: Eukaryota > Metazoa > Chordata > Mammalia > Primates > Lorisidae > Perodicticus > Perodicticus potto. Next base: position 7,821 of record CAUYRH010023236.1, read on the forward strand.
GCTGCCTTCTTAAAATTCCCAGGGTCTGCAGCACAAGCGTCACTCCTGGCTCCATCCCTCCCACCTGGCCTACACATCCTACCACGATCACATCGGCAAACTCCTGCTCCAAGAGTCTTTTCAGCTCCCCTCGGGTGAGCACTGTGCAGTTGCCCTCCATCCTGGCGTAGCGCCCAAAGGCCTCGATGATCCCATTAATGTTTTGCAGTAACTGGGGCATCTTTGAAGTCATGCTGGAAAATATGAAAAGCGCCCTTCATAATCAACCACAGCTGTTTCTTCCTGGGCACTCCGGCTTCTAGGCCTTTCCCTGCATACTCAGGTCTGCTTTTGGTCTGTCTTTGTCCTTTCCCACATGCTGTATTTGACAGAGGTGGGAGGCAGGATCACCCGGACCTTCCTCCATCAGGGTCACTGCTGGCCACACCACCCACAGTGAGGCCAAGCTCACTCCTGCCTGAGTTCAGCTCACTTATTATGAATGAAAGTGGTATCAGTACTTTATGGGGTTATTGTGAAGATTTAAAGAGATAACTCATAAAAAGCACTTGGCAGAGGCCTGGCCCATCCTTAATGCTTGCTATTAAGTGTCATTATGTGCTGTCACACACACACACACACACACACACACACACACACATCACTTGTGTGCATCTACACACACCCTGCTGCTCATAGGCACTATCCTGTGCATCATTGCCTTTAATCCTTATTATCCTCACTTTTTACAGGTGTGGAAACAGGCTCAGGGAAGTTAGGCCACATAGCTCTGAAGGGATCAGGAAACCCTGGAACCTGTCTCTCCTTAGCCCAACAGGAGATCCTCCAGTGTGAGGGTCTGAGTTTCCCTTACACTGTCTGTCCTTAGCCCCCGGGGCCAGTCAGACGTGGTGGCTCGCCTAATTGGCAAGCAGCTTCATCAAGTTCCCAGTCAAAGAGGAAATGTTCTTCATTAGCCACGAATCTAGAGGTAGGTTTAGGTGAGGCCTGGAGAGGCTGGAATGGCAAGAGGCACAGAGACTTGCAGAGACATTTATCAGAAGCCTCAGAGACCGACTAGCAGGAGGGGAAGGCGTCAAAGATGACCATGCTCAGAGCAAGGGGAGCCAGAGGCCTGCAGCAACGGGCCACCAGGACAGGAGTAGAGCACAGGCAGAGAAATATGTAGTTAGAGAAGCAGAGGAGTAAGGGAAGGAGACTTGGGTGCTGGAAAAAAGCAGTCAGAGACCCCAGGGTGGCTGTTCAGGGGGAATCGCTTCTAGAACCTGATGGCCAAGACTGTCAGGCAGTCTTTTTCTCTTGTGTATGTCAAGATACAAAACTCGGAATATTTCTCAACATAGATGAAAAACAACCTTTTATTTTTAAACCCTACAGCAGATTTTAACCCCTTGACCTATAAATAATAAAAACAATGAGATGAACTTTTAGTTACACTTCAGATTCCTTAGAATAAATCTACAAACACTTTGCCTAACTATCACCCTGGGGCAGGAGAGGGGTGTCACCTAAGCCCCTTCCTTCATGAGACTGTTAGACTGCATTGTCTGGGGCATCAGTAAACCGATTCTCATTCCACACACTCTCAGCATGCAAAGGCGCTTCCAGGGCCTTAGAAACTAGAGGCCTCTGCTACCCAGAAATGCACATGGGTGGCTCTGTTACTGCTGCCCGCATGGTCTCCCAGTGAGAGGAGCTGCTGTTAGGCCAGACTCAGAGCAGGAGAAAACCCAGTTGCTTCTGGAGAACGTATTTCCCAAAGTCCTGTGGCTCCTGGCTCGCCGGAGGCCTACAGGCAGCAGAGATAGCCCGCAGCTCACAGCTGATAGCCCTGGTTTTATGAGCTCAGATCCCCAAGACACGGGGGATGAGAAAGAGGTTCCTCAAGGGGGAACTTACCTAATTCCCAGGCAGGATGAAGAGAGTGGTTTCCAAGTGGTGTGTGGAGTACCAGGTCAGCACAATGAGGGCCTTTTATAGGGATTTAACCAAGGCTCATGTTTGAGACAGGGCGTCCCGCCCTGTGGGAAGGCTTAATTCACCCAAGATTCTGCCCAGCCCAGCCCAGCTCAACCTCCTCTCTCCCCTGTTGCACCTGCTGACATGTGGCTACGTTGCTCTGATTAGCAGGCCACTCGTGACCACGTGTGGGGTCCTCTCTGATGGGGTCCTCATGTCTCAGAGGCTCCTTTCCAGGGTGACAGTCTCCGCAGTGCTGGGCACAGCCTGGGCTCCTATGAACATTCTTCATCTCTGCAGAGACTGCAAAGTCATGATTTGCAAGTCGGTACAAAGTCATCCTTTTGTACATAAATGTTTAAGAACGTATCTGTTGAGGGCTATCCTTTCTAAGTGGCCACTTGGGGAGGCTACACACGTTCTCCTGGTGATGTTGCTATTACTCAGAACATTTTTGAATTACTGTTTTGGAATTTGCCTCTCACCCCTGGCATGTGAAAGACAAGCAATCTAGTCTCATTTCTTTATAGTCGGGTCTCATTTTCAATCCAGATAAAAAGGTTAATACCTCCCCCACCCACGTATAGGTGGGCAGCAGAGGAGGATCAGCACGACCACGTATAACCTCCTCCCTGCAGAGACAGGGAGCTCAGCTGCCAACTCATCAGCAAGCATTTGTGGAAAGTTGCTGCACTCCAGACACGGGGCTGAGGCCCCAGGGAGACAGCATTGAATACAGTGGCAGCAGTTTCAACTCCCACAGAGGTTCTAGCCTGATAGTCCTTGCGGAAAGTCCTCAGAAACCACCATTTCACTTTGCATTTTCGTTATGCTCCCATGAGGTGTGTAGCTAAGCTCACTTAACAAATGAGAACAGGAAGAAATCCTGAGTGAAGAAGGGTCAGGCCCACACTGCTGCCCCATAGGCCCCGGATCTCTCTGATGTGACTTGCTGCCACTTGTTTTTTGTCAATGACATTTGACACTTCAAATATATTGGATTCATCCTCGTTGCATGAAGAGCCACCATGGTCTCTGAGGATGCTGAGAAGGTAGTTTTCTGAACTCCAAAGCCAAGTCCCAAAGAAGACTCCTAAGTGGCACTTTTGCAGGAAGCATGTATAGCCCCCCAGTGACTCTGGACACCATCCTCACACATCTGTGTGCAGCAGACAGGAAAAGGAGTGACCATCAGGAGAGGAAGGCACGGGAAGGCCTTTGTGGCAGTGACTGGCACAGTGAGGGCAGCCTTGCAATGACCACAGCATGAGCTCCACCACACCACACAGAGCGCAGAGCGCTGGGTGAGTCCGGGCCAGGAGGGCAGGCTGTGGGCTTTGCAGCTGGAGTACTCTGTCTGCAGGGAGAGAGGATGGCTCTGTCCTGGGGCTCCAAGCTTTGGGAGCAGAAGGGGGCTGAGGTTGCTGTGGTTGGTGGAGGAGGACAGTAGGACAGGGGAAGTTATGGAACAAGAGGGAGTCTAGCAGAGTAGGCTTTCCTTCTGTGAATGGTGTTCTAAACTTTATCTGAAAGAGCATAGAACTTCCAGAAAGGTTGGGAACTAAAGGAAAGTAAGGAATGTGACAAGCTAGTTGCTTTGTTACAAGTTACTATAGGGTAGGTATTATTACACCCAATTTATAGATGAAGAAACTGAGGCATAGACAGGTTAAGTAAACTACCCAAGGTTACGTACCTAGAAAATGATAGTGCTGAATTTGAATTAGCTTTGCCTTCCTCCAAAGCCTGTCTTTACATGGGCCGGGGCTGGATTGAGCCTGCAGGAGTGGCTGCCTGTGAGGCGCTGGGCACCACGAGGCGGCAGGGGATGGAACGTGTGTGGGATGAACAGGAGCTGACTGAAGTGTGTGAGAAGGGCCAGGGGGATGGGGAGGTGGGAGACATTGGGACAGACAGTCTCTAATCGACCGTATAAGTTGATTGGTTTGTAATATTGTGAAGACTTACTATAAATTATTGTGAAAGTTATCAGAATCAAAATGGAGTTGCTTGTGTTAAAACCCTTGACAAGTAGAGCCCAAGAAAACGATGAGGAGAGGGCTCTCAGGCTTGTATGCCTGATAGCAAAACTATCACAGAAGACCATAAAAACCACAATCTGACACCAAAAAATACTTCTGTGAGAATATCTGCCCAGAAAATGCCTGTCAAACCTAGGATTGGTGTCAATATGTATGTAATACTGCTCACTCTTTCAAAAATAATCTTTAACTTTGTCTCTCACCTATAATCCTAGCACCTGGGAGGCCAAAGCAAGCTCGGAAGTTGAACACCAGCTTGAGCAAGAGTGAGACCTCATCTCTACTAAAAATAGAAAAACTAGCCAGGCATTGTGTCAGGCACCTATAGTCCCACTTGGGAGGCTGAGGCAGGAAGATCACTTTAGCCCAGGAGTTTGAGGTTGCTGTGAGGTGTGATGCCACTCTAACCAGGAGGACAGAGTGAGACTCTGTCTCAAAACAAACAAAAAACCACACACAGACACACACACAGAGACACACACTGTCACACACAGAGACGCACATGAAGAGACCAGCGCCATTTTTACACCCTCCCCCTCTTCTTCCACTGTACACTCCGACTAACCACAAAGTAGAACAGCCCCTGGGGGTGCGGGGATGGGGGGGTGTCGGTACCGGGTGGAGCCAACCAATCCCCAACTCGACCCCTGGTTTACCTTGGGAAAGTTACCCCCGCGTTTTATTTCAACCCAAAATGCATCATGCCAAAGAGTATAAAACCTACTTTCATTTCCACCTCATGGTCGTCCTCTGCGCAGAGCTCTGCCGGAGGCACGGCTGGAGCATATGCTTGAACAAAGACACTCCTTTGTTCTTACATGTGTGTCTGGTGGTCTCTCAGTGGCGAAACTCGGTCGTAACACACACACAGAAACACACGCACACAGACATACACACAGACACACACACAGAGACACAAAGACACACACAGACACGCACAGAGACACACACAGACAGACACACACAGACACACAGACACACACACACAGACACACAGACACACACAGACACACAGACACACGCATACAGACACACACACAGACACACAGACACACACAGACACACACAGACACACGCACACAGACAGACACACAGACACACACACAGAGACACAAAGACACACACACACAGACAGACACACAGACACACACAGACATACACACAGACACACACAGACACACGCACAGACACACACAGACACACAGACACACGCACAGACACACGCACAGACACACACAGACACACAGACACACAGACACACGGGGAAGGAAGAGAAAAGAGAGACACACGGGGAAGGAAGAGAAAAGAGAGACACACGCGGAAGGAAGAGAAAAGCCAGACCCCCGCCGAATGTTGAGAAAAGCGACTCTCTCGCGTTAGGAAGAGAAAAGCGAGACACACGGGGAAGGAAGAGAAAAGCGAGACACACGGGGAAGGAAGAGAAAAGACAGACACACGGGGAAGGAAGAGAAAAGAGAGACACACGGGGAAGGAAGAGAAAAGACAGACACACGGGGAAGGAAGAGAAAAGGGAGACACACGGGGAAGG
>CAUYRH010023237.1:0-29452 GCA_963574655.1 Perodicticus potto
GTTGTGGCGGGCGCCTGTAGTCCCAGCTACTTGGGAGGCAGTGGCAGGAGAATCGCTTGAGCCCAGGAATTGGAGATTGCTGTGAGCTGTGATGCCACAGCACTCTATCCAGGGTGACAGCTTAAGGCTCTGTCTCAAAAAAAAAAAAAGAATTCGTAAAAGAGGGCGGCACATGTGGCTCAGTGAGTAGGGTGCTGGCCCCATATACTGAGGGTGACCCTGGCCAAACTGCAACAAAAAATAGCTGGGCATTGTGACAGGCACCTGTTGTCCCAGCTACTCGGGAGGCTGAGGCAAGAGAATCGCCTAAGCCCAAGAGCTGGAGGTTGCTGTCAGCTATGACACTGTGGCACTCTACCGAGGGTGACAAAGTGAGACTCTATCTCTTAAAAAAAAAAAAAAAAGAATTCATAAAAGAGATCAATATGTGTTTTGCAAGATACGTTTTTCATAGGCAGTCCACCATCCCTATAAAAGTTTTACGGAGAGTTCTGAGGTTATTGGAGTTTGGAGAGTTTGATTGGCATCTTTCCATCTTCCCGCTATCTGGGATGTTACTCAGACTGATCAGTGGCTTTCTCTCATTTCTCTGGCCACCGGCCCTGCCCTGTTGCCGCTGCACTCTTACAGGTTCCCTCCTTATTTATGAAGGTCCCACTATGGGTCCAGCCCTGTGCGTCAGGACAAAAACAGCAAGGTGGCTGCCATTCTCAGCCCAGGAAGCTTCCAGTCCTCAAGTTTTCTTCTCAGACCTAGGTGTGCACAAGGCCACCGGCACCTAGTTAAAGTGCAGGTTGGGATTCAGTAGGTCTGGAGGTGGCATTGCAGTGGGAACCTGCCCATAAAAGGGAATCCTACGATGTACCCTAGTGGCAACGCCATTGGAAGATGGTGTTTGCAGGAGGCTGGAGAAGGACTGACCATGCAAACCAAGAAATGGAAGAGAACTGAAAGTGCTCCCAGGTTCAAGGTCACCCAACAAGCTAAGGGAACCTGACAGCCTAAGACCCAGCCAATTTCAGGAGCTGCTCTCAGCAGAAGCCACTGAAGACAGCCTGGGCAAGAGACCTCAGTGCCTGTGGCTTCTCAGTCCCCTCCTGCCCAGTTCTTCCATCTCTGTTCAAAAAATGGCCCACCAGAGCCTCTTCCTGAGCCTCCTAAACTCTGTAGTATGGCAGCCCAGCTACACCAAGGTCTGCGTCCACCTTGTCTCTCTTGCCATGGGTCTGAAGGAATGCTTTTCCCTCCCCAAGAATGTGATATGTTTCTTCCCATCACTCCTTATTTCCCCTCTTTATGCCTCTTTCTGAAGTCACCAATGTCTTACCCCCTTCTGTCCTGTGTCCCCATCCCTAACTTCCACCCCAAGGATTAGACCTCTTCCCTTTTCTCTTCAAAAAGGCAGGCCACTTTGCCCAGTAGCAGAAGTTTCTTTCCTGGACAAGGGGCTGGGAGGAACTGGAGTCTCCCTTTTGCAAGCAGATCTGGATCCCCAGAGGCCTGAAAAGAGAGAGAGGAGGCAGGGGTTCTATGCAGACCCTTGGAGAATGCGGCTTTAGGCTGGACCCGAGACTTGGGACACAGCTACCTCCAGGTGTCCCAGGAAGCACAGTCCATCCTCTCTTTTGGTCAACAGGAAGGTTGGGAATGCACAGATGTTCAGAGTATCCAAAAAGTTGTTTGTTGATGACTCGGTGCTTTATGAAAGAATGAGATCCTAACACAGGGGCTGGTCTTACTGTCTCTGGCTGGGGGAGGTAATAGTGTCAAGTGTCTCTCTGTTTGCACAGTAGAACATTTCATCCTGTAATCACCCGTCAGTCACAGCCCTCATCAAGCAAATGCCAATTTGAAGCAATGGACCTCACGAAAGGGTATGAATTATTTAAACCGATCAGCTGTCAATGAGTGGAACAATTATGAAAGTCAAATCCAAGGAGAGAGCAAAGTGGTATTTTTCAGCCTGCTTGGAGATTGTCAGATTAATTTTTACTTATTTATTTCTGACCTTACACAAAATTTATTACCACAAGGTCAAAGCATTTCTCTCTACATATATAATTTTAGAACTCCAGAAATACAGAGACAGAAATTAGTCGAGTAAAGTATATAGACTTTGGGCCTGGCCTGCAATTCTGGCTACCCTGCCCTTTGGAAAAAGGACATAAACTCTCTGAACCTTAGTTTTCTCATCAGAGAACAAGATGTGATGAGGCCTGCCCTGACGGGTTCTCTGGACATTCAACTCATTGTAAGTAAAGCCCGTGAAAAAAGCTCAATTATTTCACTGTCATTATGTTCATAACTTTCTTAACAGCTCAATGAGATTGTCAGGTTATAAAGATACAAACTTAAAAATAGATTCTTCCAAATCAACTAGTCAGAAGATGCTAAGCTATAACCTAGATTTATATGTTTTATTTGTAATTAACAGCATAATTTGTTAGCTCAAAGGTTGGGATGGTGGGGCTTTGGGTTTCAAAAGATGAACCAGCCCTAATCTATCCATTTTTTCCTTAATTCTCTTCTCACATTTGCCCTTCAAAGAACAGTCTCTAGCAACTAGGCTGGCAGCCAGTGCCGTCTCAGTATCTGGTACACAGTAAGTGTTTACTAAATGTTTGTAAGGAGAATCTTACAGTTAGATCAGTGTTTTATAGAAGCTGAGAGAGAAAGGGAAAGAGTTGATTCCTGCATTCAAGTAGCCTATAATATAATGTGGAAAGAGGCTCGGTGCCCGTAGCTCAGTGAGCAGGGTGCCAGCCACATACACAGAGGCTGGCGGGTTCAAGCCCGGTTTGGGCCAGCTAAACAACAATGACAACTACAGCCAAAAAATAGCCGGGCGTTTGGAGGGCACCTGTAGTCCCAGCTACTCGGGAGGCTGAGGCAAGAGAATTGCTTAAGCCCAAGAGTTAGAGGTTGCTGTGAGCTGTGATGCCAAAGCACTCTACCTAGGGCAACATACTGTGACTCTGTCTTAAAATAAATCAATAAAGAAGGAAGGAAAGAAGGAAAGAAAGAAAGAGATCATGAGAGCGTTTGCACATGTAGACGTGCACAAACACACAGACTCATGCATGCACTGACATACATGCACACTCAAGCATGTGCACACACATGTGTACACAGACTCATGCACACACAGCACCTGTGCACACTTGCAGACTTGTGCACACATGCACACACTCACAGACTCATGCACTCCCAGCATTGCACACACATGCACAGACTCGTGCACACACCAGAGACTCAGGCATGCACAGCACATGTACACACATGGACTCATGAACGCACAGGACATGCATACGACCACTAGGAAACCAAACCTTAAAGTAGGTGGTTTGGACTCAGAGTGCAACAGGAATTCAGAAAGAACTTTCTGGCAGGGTCGGACACAAACCACACCTTTAAGGATGTGGGAGACAGGCAGGCAGTCTGGGGTATGATGGTTAATTTTATGTGTTGGCTTGACTGGGCCAAAGGATACCCAGACAGCTGGTAGAACATGATTTCTGAGTATGTTCAGGAAGGCATTTCTGGATGAGATTAGCCTTTGAATCAGTAGGCTGAGTAAAGCGCATCTCAATCCAACCCACTGAGGGTCCAGAGAAAACAGAAAGTGGAGGAAGGGCAAACGCACTCTCTCTGAGCTGAGACACTCATCTTCTCCTGCCCTTGGACATGACTGCTCCTGGTTCTCAGGCCTTTGGACTCAGACCAAGAATTACACCATTGGCTCCCCTGGTTCTCGGCCTTCGAAGTCAGACTGAATTGCACCCCCAGCTTTCCTGGTTCTCCAGTGTGCAGATGGCATGTTAGGGGCCTTCTCGGTCTCCATAGCTGTATGAGCCAATCCCCTAATAAATCGCCTCTTACATCTCTCCCTAGATGGTTCTGTTTCTCTGGAGAGACCTGAGAAATCCAGGTGGGCAAGCACAGGAGAGGGCAAGAACCCTGGAGCATCCTGGAGCTCTGGCTTGTCCCCAAAGTCACGTGCTATGCAGACTAGGATGAGGTCTGAGAGTGAGAAGGGAGAAACAAGGGTGTGGAGGGAGAGGGGGCCTCAGTCCCCTCCCTTCTAACTGGAGGCTAATAGTGTCACCTGCCTCAGAGACTGTAGGAAGATCTGAAGAGTCCGTATAGGTAAAACGCTCAGAGCAGCCCAGCACGAGGCAAGAGCAAGGCGTGCTTGCTATTCCATGGTGGTGGTTAATATCAGCCTTGAAGATCTGGAGCCCAGAAGTAACAGTGCAGATAAACTGTTTTAGGAAGCCAAGTCTGGCAAAGCAAAAAACCAAGATAATTACCAGATATTTAGGCCAGAAGAGAACTGATTAGCATAGCTCTGTAAGGCACACTTAACGACACCCAGTGACCTAATTTCTCGAAGGAGAAGCACGAACTCTAGCTTTAAACCTCCTCGTTCGGAGGCAACGTTAAGGCAAGTGTAGCGTTCCCTCCCCCGGCTCTTGGTCTCAAAGGGTTTTTCACCAGGGAAATAAACCAAACAGCCTTTCGAGGCTCCAAATGGACTCAATGTTTCCCCATCGTCTTGGCGTCTGCTTACTTTATAGTAATAACAGGAGGTCATGAGTGCCCCTTCAGGCCCGCTCTGCCTCCGTTTTTGAGGGCCAGATCCTTTCGGCAGCTGCTGGCTGAGGCACAGTGCTAAAGTACCGTGCTGGCCCAGGGGGCCCTAATGTTTAGTGGGTGGAATGGTCACATAAACAGCTCAGAGCATAAAAGCCAGGGGAGACAGGGCTGAAATCTAGAGAGGGGTTCAGTGGCAGCACAAAAGAGGGAGTGGAGAATCAAAGGCCGTGGAAGGTTTTCTTCATGGTGGGGGCTCAGTCTTTTTTTATATTTTTTTTTTGAACTCAGGGACTTGTTCTCTTGCACAGACTGAGGTGCAGAAGCATGATCATAGCTCATAGCAACCTCACACTCCTGGGTCCCAGGGACCTTCCCGCCCCAGCCTCCTGAGTAGCTGGGACTTCGGGCACCACCACCACCACCACACTCAGAGAATTTCTTTCATTTTTTGTAGAGATGAGACTAAGTCTCTCTCTGTTGTCTGGTCTCAAACGCCTGGCCTCAAGGGATCCTCCTGCCTTGGCCTTCCAAAGTGATGGTATCACTGGTGTGAACCATGATACCCAGCTGGGAGCTGAGTCTGAAAGCGGATTCAGGTTGCATATAGGTCAAACTGGGGGGTTGGGGGTGGGGCTGGCCTTGAAGAGGAAGAAGGAACAGCAAGGCCCGGAGGGGTGAATGAGCCAGGTGCTGGCAAGCGCTGCCGGTCATTTGACCCAGTGGGAATGTGGGGACGGAGAGAGGGAGCTGTGATATGGGACCTAGAAGAGCTCACAGAGGCTTTGAGGGCAAGTCAGAGCCCCGCTCAGGGGCCTCTTGGTGGTGGTGGGGGGGCGGGGGGCGGTTATTTTTTTCCACAACATAGCATTTACTATGACAATACTTTTAAATGGACAGGCCAGTGGTATTACAGACTTTCATGTGCAACCCTCAGCACCACCATCCCCATGACTCTTCCTGTCTTAAAACACTGGAAGTCTGTCCCCATTAAACAGTAACTCCCCATTCCCTGCTGCCCCCAGCCTCTGGCAACCACTGCTCCACTTTCTCTCTCTCTCGGATTTTGACTACTCTGGCAACCTCACATAAGTGGAATCATGCAGTATTTATCTTTTTGTGTCTGGCTTATCCACTTGGCTTCATGTCCTCCAGGTTTATCCATGATGGTAGCATGCAATGGGATTTCCTTCCTTTTTAAGGCTAAGTGTTCTTCCTCCATGTATATACCACATTTGCCTACCTTTTCATCCACCCACAGATATTTGGTTGCTGCTGGGTTTTAGCTAATGTGAATACGGTTGCTGTGAACGCTGGTGTACCAATGTCTCTTTGAGACCCTGCTTTCAATCCCTCGGGATGTGTACCCAGAAATGAATTTGCCAGGACATATAACAATTCTATTTTGAATTTTCTGAGAAACCTCCGTACCGTTTTCTGCCGTAGCTGTACCACTTTACATTCCCACCAACAGTACACAGGGGTTCCAGTTCCTCCACCTCCTCACCAACACTTGTTAGTTTCTGTTCTTTTGATAGTAACCATCCTAAAGGGTGAGCTGGTATTGAATTGTGGTTTTGATTTGCATTTTCCTAATGATTAGTGACGCTGCAAACTGTTTCCCTTGCTTATTGGCCACTTGTATATTTTCCTTAGAGAAATATCTGTTCATATCTTTGGCCATTTTGGAATCGAGTTGTTTTTTCACTCATGGGTTTTAAAAGGGCGAGTGGTAGGAGCAGCTATGGGAACTGCAACAGCTTTCATCCCCTGAGCGTTTACCGTGTGCCAGGCACTGTGTAAAGTGTTTCGTGACATTGGCTCATCTATCCCCATGACAGCACGATGAGTCTGTCACTACTGTTCACTTAGAGATGAGGAAATAGATGTCCAGAATGGTTGAGTAATCTGCCCAGGGTCACACAGCATAGAAAAGGACAGACCAGGCTTTGAACCCAGACAGCTTGGCTCCAGGGCACACACTAACCACCAAGCTGTACTTGGCTAGAAAAAAATCTCTCTGGCTGCATGTGAAGGGTGGACACTATAAGGAAGGAGAAGCCAGAGGCTCAGAGAGGAGCAAGGACGTGCTGGAGATAAACCCCATGGACCACCCGAGTCTTCATTAGGCCTCCCTTCGCCACCCCTCCTTCCTTGCAACAGACCTCTTCCCAGCAGCCTCTCTGTCCCCCCTCCCCTGGTTTCTGTCTAGTGGAACCTCCCACTCCCCCCAGCTCCCTCCAGGCACCAGTCCTGCGCAGGGGTCCCACCCTTCCAGCACACCAGGCATCCCTCATCAGAGCTGAGTTGGAAAATCAGAAATCGATTTCTTCTGGGTCTGTCCTCTTTACATTTCAGCCTAGAACACAGACTTTTCTCCCTGGAAATTCCTATCTTAATTTTGCTTTCTTGTCCTGTGAACATTAGGAGATGATGCTTATAAGAAAACTCTGTTTTATTACATTGCAGTCTAGCAAACGTAATCGAATTAGACGATGGCTGCGTGAGCACACTTGAGCTGCATCCTGCCTCCCCATTGCACCATCCCTCTCAGCTCCGGTTTGTTAGTTGGCTTAGAGCAGTGGCTAGAAAGAGAATCAGCCTCAAATCTAGGTTTAGATTCCAGGTCCACAGCCCAGTATGAGGTCTTGGACAGGCTGGCCTCCCCGAACCTTAGATCTCATGCCCAGAAAGTGGGGGTGCAGGTAGTGCCACCCACTTTGCATTACAATGCGGCATTTGTTGGATTAACCCTGTGAGGGACCTGGCACCCAGAGCGGCTCTCCACCCGAATGAGAATAAACTCTAGGGGAACAAGAACCTTGGCTGTCCGGTTCATTGCTAGGTCCTAGTGCCTAGAACAGGGCTTAGCATAGAGTAGGTGATCATTAAGCATTTTTTAATGAATGAATGAATGAATGTCAAAATATGCCTCTCTATTTCTCAGTCTCTTGTGTGTGTGTGTGTCTGACCCTGCAACTTTCTTGGCTCTTAAATCCTTATGATAAAACTTTTCAATTCTGTCGCCCTCTCCCGAACATTCCCTTGCCATCCCTGACTCACTAAATCAGTGGGATTAGGCTTGCACGAGAAGGAGTTACAGATTTTTCTGGCTGTTTTTATACAACGCCCAGCCTTAGGGGAGGCAGGGTGGGAAGAAGCATTTAGCCAGGCCCCAAGCTGCGAGGAATAGACACATCGGTGCTAGTTGTTGCCTGCGCTCATTAATGAACTCAGGTGTGACCCCTCCCAGGCATGGTTTGTGCTCATCCCTGCCACCGACAGCCTGGTTCCTTCTGAGCCTCTTCAGGGCATCGATGCCCTTGGTTAGAAACGGGCCATGTGACCAAGGCCTGCGTCCTGAATTTCCCTGTCTTCCAGCCCCCCCACAGATGGGAGCTGGGTTAGGGCTGCCTTGTTCTTGCCCAGGACACAGCGGGTCTCCATGACGTGGTCCTGCTAGACTCTGAACAGTATCAGGCAGTCATCTGAGACGCCCGGGGATGCTGAGGACTGCGAGTGATGCAAACTCTTTGGCTGTCTGCTTCCCGCAGCTGGTGGGAGAGGCCCCCTCGCGACGCATTAATAAAGATTAAAGGGCCCTCCAGTCCCTGTGATCTTCACCGTGTCAAAGGGAAAGAGTCGTTTTTCTATCCTTCTCTCTGTCGTTTATTAATATTACAGGGTTTTGCTCTAAAAAGGAAAAACTCAGGATGCCTGGAGAAGATGGGTATTCTGAGTGCTTGAAGCTTAATACTGCTTTGTCATCTTGTTTCTTGCTTACATGTTCAGTTATCATCAGAAATCCACTTTCGGAGTATGGACGGTAGGGGTGGCCTTTCCTCTAAGGACCCCTTGGTGTAAACCAAAGACCTCTTGACTCTGGGGTCCCGAAGTAGTCTTGGTTCACAAAGAGCAGAACTAAGTGATCAGCCTCAAAGGGGAAAGGCACCTACTTGTCGAGTCCGTATTTCCTGAGCACGTCCCCCATGCCAGGCACTGGAATGGGCACCCACTGACCGATTCCGGCGAGGATCTTCTCTCAAAGGGCTTGGATTAAACCGTGGGGAAGGATGGGAACCTGGGATACTTTGTTCAGTTCTTTTTTTAAAAAACTATTATTATTCTAGGAAAACGTCATGAACTCTCAGGATTCAGACAGCTATTGTTTGAGTCCCTATGTGGCACGGGGATGTCAAAGGATACAAAGGTAGATAGGCCGAGGTCCAGTAAAAGGAAACTCATAACCAAGGGCCCCACAGAGAGCTAGAAAGGTCTGTGGTAGGATTTATCTGAGTTCAAATCCTGACTTTCCACCATGACACAGAGAAAAACAGCATCTGTGTTGAACAGTTGTAGGGTGAACTAATCAGAAGAATGTACAGGACATAACACAGTGCCCAGGTAACAGAAAGTGCTGAGTCAACATACTCCATTACTACTGTCCAGGTGGTCATACCTGGGCACAGGTGAGCCTGGCCTTAAGGAGAACCCAGGAGAGCCTAGGAGGGAAGGCTCCCTGGAAGAGGACACACCTGAGCTGGGCCCTGAAGTACACACACAGCTGAGTCAGGCAGAGACAAGGAGACAGACATTCTAGGCAAAGAAAACGCAAAGGCAGAGCTCGAATTAGGCCGGAGAGTTTGGGGAAAGGTGTTCAATGCCTGTCATGATGCCAGTGTGCAGGAGATGAGAGGAGAGAAGAGAGCAGAGGCCAGGTCAGGGAAGGGGGTGAGCGAGTGAATGAATGGGAAAGTTACTGATCGCTCTGTGCCTCAGTTTCCCCATCTGTTGAGTGAGGAAATGACTGTTATACCCACTTAGAATAGCCTCTGGCCCATAGGAAGTAGAACCTGTAATTCTCTAGCTTCACAAGGACACCTGCAAGAGAATATTGTTATCCCCATTTTCCAGGTGAAGAAACTGAGGCTTAAAAAAGTTACGGAATTTTCCTGAGGTCCCACAGAGAGTGAAGGTGGAAATACTGTTCAAATCCAGTCAGTTCCAGGCCCATTAGGCTGCCTGCCTTCAATTCTAGAAGTTTTGTTTTATGACAGGTTCTGGACCAGGCCCTGCTCCACTGGTGATTGTCCCCAGACTGACAGCTAGGGGACTGTCAGTCTTGGGGTCCCTTTCATTTGGTGACATGCAGTCGAGCTAGTTACAAAAACAACCCTGCCTTCCACCTCAGATGTCATGGCCCTTCACAAAGGAGGCTTCTGACAAAAACATTGTGATTTTGGGCTGACAGGATCACCTGGGCAGGTAGCTGCTCTCAGGAGCAGAACTCTCTTTCCAGCTTCACACCCTCAGTGGCTTGCAGGCCCCTGGCACAAGCCCACACTGGAATCCTCCTGACACCCCATTCACAGGCTAGGACCTAAACAAAGGGAAGCCAAGTGATTTGTCCCATGTCATTCAGCTCAGAAGAGGCAGAGATGGGAGGCCAACTCCACACTTTTCCTCTTCACCATGTAATCTCCAACTAAAGAGGTTATACCTATGGACATTTCAGTTTAAGATGTGTTCTCGGGAACCGGGTATTTAAATTTTGTTCACCAACCTGCGTGGAGGGACCGCAGAGACCCACACTTGGGCCAGGAATGTGTCTGGTGGACACAGCAGCCCCTGTGCCCTATGCCATTAACTGGCCTTGGTGGAGATGAGTGGGGGACATAACTCAGATCAAGTGTCCGAGCACAGAGGTCACTGATTTCATGGTCATGGTGCTTATGACCAAGGAACACACTGCCTGGAGATGGCCTGTGCTCAGAGAGCATGTTCTGAAACTGACACAGGTCACCAGCACCACCGACAGTTAGCATGGGCCCAGCGCGCAGCCCGCCAGTGCCAGGCGCTCTAATTACATCACATTGGATCCTCATACCAGCTGCTGCTATTATCACCTCCATTTTCCGGATGAGAAGCTGAGGTGCGGGGAAAGTCATCTATCCCAAGTCACATAGCTAGTAAGAAACCGGAAAGAAGCGTGATTTAGAAAACTGTAGATGAGCAGGGAGAGAGTTGGGACTGGAATGGGGGAAGGGCCTGGGTGATTCCCTCTGGGTAACCTCGCTCCCATGTTTATTTAACAAGCCAGACCACCCACTCCCAGGTGCATCCACCATGGGGCTCCCTGTGGGTGAGAGCCGGGTGAGCCAACCAGTCCCAGGACTCCCAGGCAGGGCTGGCCGGGCACACACACGACCCCCCTCACCTGGACAGGGGAGGAAGGAGGCCACCGCACTGAAAGTAGCAACATCTTTGTTTGTGTGGGGACTCAGTGCCATGTGCTCAAATCCGCTTGAATCACGTTGGCAAGAATTCCAGGAGCAGCGTGGAGTTTCCTTGTGATTTTCCAAGACAGAAAGTGAGAATGGGCTGGAATAAAACCAGCAATCGAAAGCTTCGGAAGGAAAACAATGCTGAAATGTGACAGATGCCGGTGCGCGCTCTGCATCCGAGGGCGGCTGCGGCAGGGCGGTGCAGCTAACAGAAGACACGGTCAGGGGTCCTGCTCCACTGGTGATTGTCCCCAGGCCAGGCTCAGGGGGATTTCCTGTTTGATCTGGAAGGGAATTCAACAAATATTTGCTGAGCTGCCCCTACGTGGTGCCAAGTCGAGCACTGGGGATGGGAGATGACTCAGGTGTCCCTTCCCTACAAGAGCTCACAGCCTAGTGAGGGACAACAACAATAAACACACAACCACACCCAAGAAAGCAGGACGGGTCGGTGCTGAGGAAGGAGTGGTGACCTGGGAGGCGGCGGCTTCTGCAGGCACCTGGAGCAGAATCGTGATGGAATTGTCCCTGTCTGTTCCCCAGAGGAGGCTGGGCGGTCAGACCAAGCTGGGAGGTACCGGGCCACTGGGCCACTGTCCTCCCTGCAGCTCCTGTGGCACGGAGCCAAGGCGAATGAGTCAGGCTCTTCTGGGGGACTGCTTACTCAGGCAGCCCGAGGCAAGAGAGCTGTGGGGGCCTCCTCTTGGGTGGCAGGCTGGGGGAGGGGTGGTGTAGGGAGTTGGGAAATTCAAGGTGTTCCATCTGGCTGTGGATGTTAGCAGTTGGCACATTCTGGCCTTTGAACCCAGGTTTTTCTAAGCCCATCGTAGAACACCAGGTGCCTATGTCCCCCTACCTTCCCGAGCCTACCTGTGCCTCCCTCCCCTAGGACAACCCCCAGGTCCCGCTTCTTTGGCCTGTTCTCTCCCAGGTCCAGGTAATCCAGTGCCACTCAGTCAGGGCCACAGGAAGAACCGTGGGTTTTGGAGCCAGGAAGACTCAGCACACCCTTACTAGCTGAGTGGTCTTGGCAGTTTGCCTCTTGGAGCCTCAGTTTCCTTACTTGTAAGGGGGAGATGGGAAGAAGACTCCATGAGATGAGGCATGAGAAACAACACAGTGCTTGCCACAGAGATGGCCTTTGATGGAGTCCCCTCCCTCCTTTTTCTCCTTTTCTCCTCCAGGATCGCCCTGGGGGCCAGCCCTCCCCACACGCCCACTCCCATGCGGCTCCATCCCAGCCTCTGTTCCGCCTGCACAGGGTCCCAGCTTGTGGCAGGTAGTACCCTAGGCCTTTCCCCACAAAAGGTCGCAGCTCAGCTTTGCCTTAATAATGCCCCAGAAACCTCCCGGCAGGGCCATGCCTACACCTAGTAGAAAGCACTTGGTATTTTCAGCCCACACCACCTTAGACTTCTAAGGGCCATCGGCTTCCTTCCCACTGTGCAAAGTGGGATTTCCTCTTCTGACGCCAGGGTTTCTCTCGCCAAGTCACGTGCTGGAGTGAAAGGGCATGTGCTTGGGAGAACGGCAGGTGCTTCCCCGGTGCCAATAACCCGCATACCCCACCCCTCCCTAGCACCTGGGCCGCCCCTGCAGGGCTCATCTCACCTTCAGGCTCACCTGTGCAGTTTCTGTCCCCCACCCGTGTCCCTGCACCCTGTTTATTTCCTCCAGAGCACTTGGGTGACCTGTGACTGCCTTGTTACTTTGTCTGCTGTCAACATGCCCCAGAGACTGGACTTTCTATGAGGGCAGGAATCTTCCCAGTACCCCATGCCTGAGCAGGGCCTGAATATGGGTGTATTGGATGAGGGGAGGAAGGGGAATCAGAGAAGAGATGAGGGACACGGAACACAGGCTTAGGTCTGAGTCCCAGCCCAGTGCTGAGAAATCTTGAGATAGTAAATTATCATCCGGCTTCGGATGTAGAAAATGGGAATACTAACAACCACCCAACAGCTGTTTCTAAGGTGCTCGTGCAAGTGGAATGTGTGGCAGGTAGTGTGTGCTCCTTCCCATTCCTCTTCCCTCTCCCAGACCCCACAACCATCCAAGTCTGTCTGTTGGTGCCTGTGACTCCCCTGCCCTTTGTGGTGAGAGAAGCTTTCCCTTAATATTAAAGTAGAATATGCCCTGATTATAAGTCCCTGTCCTGGTTTGAAATCACAGTTCAGAGCCATCTTCTTCCAAAAAAGGTCAGAGTATTTTCCCTCTGTTCTTATGCACACTCAAGTTCATGGGCCATTTTTCTGTTCACACTTGGGGCTTTCTGAGGTCTCTGTTCATATTGTTTCCTGGATTGATTTCTTAAGGATTCCCACAGACCACACTGGCAGCCCTAACACAAACCAGTACGCGCTGTAATACTTTATAACAATACACTTACTGGACAGTCCCCGGAACTGACAAGTCCACAGGCCACCCACTAAGGCCAAAGTCCGTGTCTACTCCATGGTCTCAGTGAGTCTCTCCAGGGTCTCAGACACCCCATGAGCTTAGAAATAGATAAGGATTTGGGATTTGCTTTGAGCTCCAGCACCAGAACCACACTGGGATTTTACCACCTGCCTGGTTCTCCGGGACCCCAGGTTCTCTGTACCTGCTCGGTATAGAACCAGAAGCTTCTGTTCCCAGGGACACGGCAGAGGAAATACACAAAACCTCAAGCCGTTCTTGCTCATCATACTACTGTCACTTATAGGCCAATCTTATTGTGTCCAGTAAAAAAAAGTTTTAAGATTTATAAAATGAAAACTCCATACAAGCTTAAAAAAAGTTACAGGCACAGAGTATAAATTAAGTGTCCGGCCCCATCCTATTTAGTAAATGAAATCCTATTTAGTAAATGAAATCTTCTGAAGATAGACTACTCAATCCAGGGAGCACCCATCCAAAGGCAATTGCAGCCCCAGTGCCCCTGGCCTGGGTTCCAGCGCTGCCTTCTCACCCCTTCTCCTCCCAGGCTGAGCCTTCCCAAGCCCAGGCCAACCTCTTTTCTCTTTGGCATGTGAGCAGCATGCGTTTTCCAGGGCTAGTGGCTCTTTGCCTTTGAGGCTGGGTTCTACATACCCTCAAGTCTACCCTCAAAGCATGGCCTCCTCTGGTTCCTATCCACTGTTTAACTGAAGACTTGTCTCTCCCACTGGACACCTGGCTTCTCTTTTGTTCAACTGTCCTTCCGTGCCCCGAGCCACTTGATCTGTCCTAAAGAAGGCAAAAAGGCAAGAAGTCAATGTCGATCCTCAACAGTTAAGCCACAGACGTCTCACACATATGTGCCATCATCTCGGCACAATCACAGCAAACATCAGACACCGAGTCAGGTGCCGCATGGAAGCGACCCACCCACTGCCTGTGACAGCTCTCAGTATTTATTCCCCAAATCCCTACTGAGCACTGCCTGAGTGCCAGCTGCTGTTCCGGGGACTGGGATACGGTAATTGACAGAGCAAACAAAAGCCCTGGCCCTCATGAAGGGCTCTTGTTCTACTGGAGGTAGGCAGACAATAAATAAAGCAAAATACAGATCATCTGGACATAGTCCTATGGAGGAAAAACAGGAAGGAGGCCAGGGAGTGTTGGCCAGGAAAGTTGCCGTGCTATTTGTTTATTTTTTTATTTCAGATTAATCCAAGGGTACATACAATTGGGTTAAATTGTTTGCAATGGTAAAGTCAAGTGTGAATTATAGTGGAGTCCTTCACCCATAGGAGGTGTGCCATATACCCATGCAATTGTACCCATTAGGTGGGGAGCTTACCAATCCCCCCTTCTCTAATTTAATTGTGCTTTTCTTTCATGTGGGCCTGTGCTTGTTAATCTGCTGGTTTCAATTTAGTATTGAGTACATGGGATGTTTGATTTTGTATTCTTGGGATACTTAGGAGAATGTTCTTCAACTCCTTCCAGGTAAATACGAAAGATATGAAGTCTCCATCTTTTTATGGCTGAATAGTATTCCATGGTGTACATATATCACTGTTGATTAATCCATTCATGGGTTGAAGGGCGCTTGTGTTGTTTCTACATCTCTGCAATTGCGAATTGAGCTGTTATAAACATTTGAGTGCAAATGTCCTTATGGCAAAATGACTTTTTTTTCTTTTGGGTAGCTACCTAGTAATGGGATTGCAGGATCAAATGGAAGTTCCACTTTTAGTTCTTTGAGGATTCTCCATACTTCTTTCCAAAAAGGCTGTACTAGTTTGCAGACCCACCAAAAGGGGGAGGCCAGACAAGGCCTTATTGGGAAGAACCCAAAGGAAGTGAGGGGGAAATTGGTGCTGATATCAGGGGGCAGAGCCTCAAGGTGAGAGAAAGAGGGGTGCGCTGGGTGCATTCAAGGAGATGCAGGGAGGACCGTGCTCCTGGGGCTGGGTGAGGTTGAGGAGGCAGCAGGGACCAGACCGAGAGGACTTTGGCTTTTGCTCCCACACAGGGGCTGGGGTGGAAGCAGGGAGACCAGTCGGGAGGCCACTGCAACAGTCCAGATGTGAGAGACCGAGGCTGGGATTAGGGGTGGTGATGGAGGTGGTTGAGAAGTGGCCAGATCTAGGCTATGCGTTGAAGGTAAAGCCAACAGGACTGGCCTATGGACTGGATATAGGTCATTAGAGAAAGACAGGAGTCAAAGAGGAGTCTGGGTTTGTGGGCCAGCTTAGGCCCATTGCAAACTCACCACTGCCTAGTCTTTCCCTTCCCTGAATCATTTATAAGAATGATAATTACAAGAGCCCAGCACTACTTCATGGGACTATTCATTTCCTAACTTAAATCAGTTCCCAGAAGTAATAAAATAGAATATTTATTGGGCTTTTCCACCCCATATGCCTGAATGTCTTCAGTAACCCTTGGTAAGAACCTAAAGAGATTTCAAAGTCTTAAATAAATTTCACTCCTTGGTAGCTTCATTCATTCTCTCAGTATGCATTTACTGAGTTCCTAATATGTGCCAGCCACTATGGTCTTAGCTATGGACTGATTCTATAAAGAACATTCAGTGTAGTTGGTTCCTATTCTGCAGAGCATAAGGCCAAGGAAGGGAGAGAAACGTGTGAACTGACAAACTGTCAGAAGGGTAAGTAGTAAAACAGAACTATGGACAAATTGGTTTGGGGACATCAAGAAGCTAGTGATGACTGAAGGAGTAGAAGAAGGCTTCATGCAAGGGGGTGGCACTTGACCTAAGAGTGAATTACTTACCCAAGCCCTCAGGTAGAAGAGTGGATATTCTCCTCACAGGAATTATTTTACCCTAAGCCCAGTAGGCTAAGCTTGTATGACCCTAATAAATAACCGAGTTCCAAGTGGCTCAGTTCTACAAAGCATCACATATGAAGAAGCCAAAAAGTAACTAAAAGGGAATCCCAATCCAAGCTGTACTTATGATCCCTAAAGAAGATTTAAAAGGACCCAATTCATGGCCCACAGAAACATTTGCCAATTCTATAGCCTTCTCCACAAACGTCAAAATTCTTCAGCCCGGTCCCAGCATCCTGTTCTCCTCCCTACCCCCCAATCACAGCTCCTCTAGATCAAGATGGGCTCGGTTTTCCTCCTTTTCCCTTTCTTTATTCCTTTCTGTGCCTCTGAACACTTTTCTTGATTCTGCACTATTGAAGATTCAGGCTCCAGTTTGGCAAAAACTACATTAGGATGAGGACCAGCGGGGATATGTCCCGTAACACTGGCTTCAAGGATCTGAGACCCTGCACTTGGTAACTAGAAGGCCAACATGGAAAAGAAACTCAATAACCTGCAGCTCTAGAAGAGCCTTAGGAAATTCTTACAGATTAAGATCACTCTGACACCATAACAAGTCTGAATTAAACTGGAACTTTTTCACAAAGCTGAAGTTAGGACAGCGCTTCTTAATGGACTGTTACATCCAGCTTTTGAATATTGGTTTTCGAGACGCATGGCTTTCTCCGCAGTCTCTCCAAATACATACAGTGTCGTAAGGGACTTCTGAGGAGCACGGGTTTTAAAATTACATGAAGAAAGGGAAACCTGCAATAAACCATCCCCAAGTTCCTAGTACGACAGATTGAAGGAGGATTGAAAAATAGTCTTCAAAGAGAAAGACTGACTCTTTTGAGAAAGAGTTTATTTGAGGCAGGGATGAATGACGTCCTTAGTGCTTGCATGTCAGAAAGCTGCATTACTTTACTTGTTCTAAAATCAATTAAACCTAACTCTGAAAGTATCCCTCCCCTCACCCGACACATACGTACACACTATTCTTATTGGTGTGGCCAAAAAGAAAAAAAATGCCTAACATCTGTCATGTTTTTGAGCGGCCTCTTTCTCTCCCTCTTGTCCTATAAGAATCCTTGAGGTCAAGAACATCTGAGTGGGCGGCGCCTGTGACTCAGTGGATGCCAGCCCCATATACTGAAGGTGGTGGGTTCGAACAAGGCCCCGGCCAGGTGTTGTGGTAGACACCTGTAGTCCCAACTTCTAGGGAGGGTGAGGCAAGAGAATCGCCTAAGCCCAGGAGATGGAGGTTGCCATGAGCTGTGACACCACAGCACTCTACTGAGGGTGATAAAGTAAGACTCTGTCTCAAAAAAAAAAAAAAAAAAAAATCTCTGAGAAAGGACCTGCATCTCCTGTCCTGCCACCCTGCTCTGGAAGGTTGGAAGTTCAATGCTTCCACAAGGTTAGGCCCAGGAGGCTGCCCAGGCTAGTTCCCCAGTGCAAGGGTTCCCACGGAGCCCAGAGCCCAGATCCTTTAGGGTCTGCAGACACCTCTGGCCGCTCCAACCTGGCTCTGCTTGACCTCTTCCCACTCTCAGAGCCCTTCCCATTTCAGATAATCTGGCTCTGTTGTCTCTGTGCACGTGGAGGAAGCATTCCATATGGTGTCTATGGGTAGCTGAAGCACACGGGCCCAGCCCAGCCAGTCTCCAGGTCAACTCCACCCAGCTGATACACTGCAGGGCTAAGGTTCCTAGCCCTTTCAATTTTTCAAAAGAATCCAACTATTCACCGTTTTATGTGAGGCTAGGCGTGGTGGCTCACGCCTGTAATCCTAGCACTCTGGGAGGCCAAGGTGGGTGGCTTGCCCGAGCTCATGAGTTTAAGACCAGCCTGAGCTAGAGCAAGACTTTTGTCTCTAAAAGCAACCAGGTGTTGTGGCAGGCATCTATAGCTACTCGGGAAGCTGAGGCAAAAAAATAGCTTGAACCAAAGAGTTGGTGGTTGCTGTGAGCTACTATGCTATGGCACTCTACTAAGGGTGACAAAGTGAAACCGTCTCAAAAAAAGAAAAAAGTTTTATGTGAAACCTCCTAATTTTTTAATGTTAGCAAGTCATCTGGTTTTTTTTTTTTTTTTTTTTTTTTAGAGACAGGGTCTCCTTTGTTGCCCTCAGTAGAGTGCCCTGCGTCACAGCTCACAGCAACCTCCAACTCTTGGGCTTAGGCAATTCTCCTGCCTCAGCCTCCCGAGCAGCTGGGACCACAGGCGCCAGCCACAACGCCTGGCTATTTTTTGTTGCAGTTTGGCCGGGCCGGGTTCAATCCCGCCACCCCAGTATATGGGGCCAGCGCACATATGGGGCTCCCTGCTGCACATTGATCAAGCAACATTCTTCAGCACCTGTGATGTGCTTGGTGGCAGCGTGCTGGGCACCAGGGATGCAACAGTCTCAGAAGTGTGGGCCCTGCCTTTCTGACCTTACAGTCCCATGGGCAAAGGAAAGCTCAGTCAAAACAGTGTATTGGTAATCATGGAGCCCCTACGATGATAAGTCTCACAGCAAAGAGGGAACTTGGGGGCTGCTGTGACAGTGAATTATGGGGAGACTTCATTCAGGGCTTTAGAAATAGGCTGACGTCTGAGGGTGAGCAAGACCTACAGGTGTGAAGAGTGTCTGGAAATAGGGCACAGACAGGTTTGCATACAAAAATCAGAAAGCGTACTTGCAGGGTCCAAAGAAGGCCAGAGAGACTGCACTACAGAAATCAAAGGCCAGATGTGGCAGCAGAGGTAACCAGGCCATGCTAAGGACCTTGACCTTCACCCTAGACTCACAGGTAAAAGGCAGCAACTATGGGGAACAGCTGGGGGACACACAGGGACACCTAAAGACCAGTTAGGAAGTGAGTTATAAGGAGGCACTCAGGTAACTTGGCTGAGGGTGGAGCAAAGACAACAGAGAGAAGTGGACGGATGCAGCATCTATTCAAGAAGCAAAATGGGTAGAACTTCAATATAGGGGTTCAGGGGAGGTTGGTAAGTGTCAAGGGTGACTCCCAGACTTCCAGCTAGTTTAACTGGGAAGATTAATCTGCTGATTAATCTGCTCATTTTAC
The DNA here is from genome assembly GCA_963574655.1 of Perodicticus potto. Taxonomy (NCBI): domain Eukaryota; kingdom Metazoa; phylum Chordata; class Mammalia; order Primates; family Lorisidae; genus Perodicticus; species Perodicticus potto. The sequence continues at coordinate 19,199 of CAUYRH010023237.1, forward strand.
TGAGCATCTAGCACCTGCCAGGCTCTACTCTAGGCCTGGGGGCTACAAGCTCCATGTGCTACATAGAGAGAAGTTCCAAAGGGAGAAATAAACCAGGAAGTGGGCTGGAGTGTTTCCGGGAAAGGGAAATTTACGATCTTTTATAGAGTGGACAGGAAAGACTTTAGTCTCAGGTGTCAAGGATGACATAGTTGAATAAATACCTAAAGAAGATGAAGGAGCGAACAATATCTACAGAATAACAAATAAATGATAAGTGTCAGGAAGAGAAAACAGCTGGTGCAAAGGTCCTGAGGCAGAAGCATGCTCACTGTGTTTTAGAACAGAAAGGAGGCCCATGTGACCGGAGTGAAGCAAACCAAGCAGAGGAGAGTGGGCAGTGAGCCTCAGGTGAAGGGAGACACGTCACATAGGGCCTCCTAGGCCACAATGAGGACATTAGCTCTGATGAGTGACTTAACCTGGCCCACGTTTTAGCATCACTGTTCCAGATGCCGGGTTGAGGACTGAATGAATGAAGAGAGATCGGTGGCAATGGGGTAGAGGACAAGTGAGAAACAGAAAGACATGGGAGGAGATTCCTCCGTTGTCCTTGCAGAAGCTGGTGGTGATCTGGATCAGGGTGGTGGCAGAAGTCATGAGAAGCAGCCAGGGATGGGGCACATTCTCAAAGCAGAGCTTTCAGGACTTGTTGGCTGATTGGAAATCAGCTGTGAGTTAGAGAGAAGGGCTGAGGGTGACTCCTGAGTCACTGGAAGGATGGATCTGCCATTTCCTGACAGGCAGAGGCTAGGGTAGGGGGACACCGGAGTTCAGTCGAGGACTTCACATTCGAGGTACCTGATGTGAAGATGTCTGAATTGGGGAGACCCGAGGTGAGGGCAGCCTGAAAATGAGAAAGGCAAGAGCCAACTCACTGAGGGCTTTGTAGGTCATGAAAAGGAGCTTGAATATTTTCCTTGATGTTGTGGGAAGTCATAGAAGAGTTTTGGATATGGTCTAATTTACTTACTGAAGATTACACGGACCACCCAGGGAAGAATGGATGGGACGGCTGAAGGGGAAAAGACCCACTGGGAAGCTTTTGCAGGGGGCACGGTGGTAAAGATTAGGATGGTGGAGGGAGAGAAAAGGGACAGAGCTGGAACAAGACTTGCTGATGGATGGGCTATGACAGATATTGGAGAGAGGAAGGAAAAGCAAAGATGATTCCCAGGTTTCTGTCTTGAGCAAATGGAGGGTACGGTGGGGTCATTCACTGAAATGGCAAAGGGAAAATCAAAACTTCAATCAGATAAAGAAACATTGTTGGATACCGCTATCTGAGCAGGAAAATGATGAATAGGATGTTCACCCAGGGGCCCTGGAGAGAGAAAGGTGAAGAGGGAGGTCAGGGGAAGGTAGATGGTTCAAGGCAGAGAGAAGCACATGTTCCCACTGTAGATCTGTCTGGGGCACGCTGAGCGAGATTTTGCAGGAATATAAGATCTGAAGACTGGATGACAGAACAAGCTCGAGATGGCAGCAGGGACTTAGTGAGGGAGGGTCATTTAGTTCATGTTACCAAGAGCAATAGGTGTCCCGGCCCGTTCATGTTGATGAATTCTGGGTTATTTATTTCACTGATAAAAATTGGGTTTCCTGGGGCGGCGCCCATGGCTCATCGAGTAGGGTGCCAGCCCCATATACAGAAGGTTGCAGGTTCAAACCCGGCCTTGGCCTAACTGCAAAAACAGAAAAATAGCCGGGCATTGTGGTGGGCGCCTGTAGTCCCAGCTGCTCGGGAGGCTGAGGCAAGAGAATCGCCTAAGCCCAGGAGTTGGAGGTTGCTGTGAGCTGTGTGATGCCACAGCACTTTACTGAGGGCTATAAAGTGAGACTCTGTCTCTACAAAAAAAAAAAAAAAATTGGGTTTCCTTTTTCTGTGGCTTGATTGCAAATCATGCTCTCTTTTAAAATATTTTATTTGCATTTCATTATGGGCTTCTTGGACACTTGCCATGACTTGATGGAATCATTTCATAAAGGACTAAATTTCTACTAAGTACAAAATTGCATTATTTCTCAGGATGAGACCAAGGACTTCCTGGTAGTGCAGCCGGGCAGAGCTGCTAACTTGCTGGTGTGCACCTTCCCAGGAGTCAGAGATAGACATTTGGGCATAAAGATTTCTCCTCTGGATCCTGCTTTATTAGACAAAGATCTTCCTTCTATCCCAGAGTCGTTCATTCATCCAACAATATTTTTTAAATCCCTAATTTGTGCCTGAAAAGCCTAAGCTCTGGGATAGAAGAGAGCAAACAAGAGACCCAATTCCTGCTCTCACGGAGCTGAGACAGACAGACAGACACACACACACACACACACACACACACACACACGAACACACACCCTACCATCTGTGCTAAGTGTCGTGAAGGAAAAGCACAGGGAGTTAGGAGAGTGTGCAACTTGAGGCTTAACTAGCCTAGAGGAAGAGGGTGACATGATAACTAGGTAAAAGGTGAGTGAGGAAAGAATGTTCTAAGCAGAGGTAACAGCCTGTGCAAAGGTCCTGAGGCAGGAGAACAAGCTGAGATAATGACGGATCAGGAAAGAAGGCAGAGTGGCTAAAGAAGAAACTGGGAATTGATATTGATGTGATATGATCAGATTTGCATTTTTAAGTGACCCCTCTGGCTACAGTGCAGACAAAAAGATGAGGAGAGAGAGTGACTGAGGGGCAAATCTGTGAGGAGGCCACTGCGGATGTCCAGATGAAAGTTGACGGTGGCCTGGACCAGGATGGGGGATAGAGAGACAGAGGAATGGAAGGCACAGAGAGGGCGATCAATAGGACTGAATGCAGCTATGGAAGTGACAGCATCCATGAGAAATCAAAATCAAGCTATGCCAGAATCATTTGACTCATTGACCATCTGCAATATGGCTAATCCACTAGGGAAAAACCCTCCAGAGCTGCTGTGAGCTGGCAGTGACTGGATGATTTGAATAAAGGGTGTCACTGCCTGCCCCTGGATCAGACCACACCCTATGGGCTATAAGGAAATATACAAGGGGCCCCATCCTCATAAAGTAAGCAAGACCCAGCTCATTCATTCATTCTTTGCTTTATTATTACGTGAGAATAATAGAAACCCCAGGAGGCTGGAAGAGAGAGCATCAGTGTCTGCAGCTGGGAAGGGGGTACAGCAGGGAGAAAAGGGTGCAGAGAGAGCTGATGAGGATCTCAAACGGAATAAAAGAGCGTGAAACTACAAAACCTAGGAGGTGCGTGGTGTGACTGCAGCTCAAAGTGCCTGCTGGGAAATGAGAAAATGGCCATTATGCCAGGTACGGGTTTTACATTTTATTCACATAAAGGAGCCTATTATGTGCTCGATTTTACAGACTAAAATAGGCTCCTTGGATTTGATGGGATTTAAAAAAAAAAAACAAATATAACTGATTGCAAATCAATTCTGTGAAGCTATAGATAAAACTTGGCTGAGGAGCTGCTGATCATGGCAATGACAGCATTCTTATCTAATTCAGATCTCATCACCACTGGAACAGCTCACAAACAAGACCCGGTATTCCTCCTCTGTGTAGTGCTAAATTTTAATTCCATTGAGCTTCTTTTTTTTTCTCAGCATGCCAGAATTGAAGACATTATCTCAAACTTGAATTAGGAAACAGAACATACATTAGAGGAAAGGGAATAAGTTCCATCTGATAGTGGTCAACCATACCCATAAAATTTCTCCACAAAATAGGAGAAAATAGTGAGGAAAAAAGAAAATGTATATATAACTATGGAAAGTTATTTCCCCGAGGGAGGCTTGCTATTAGATATTTTGCACGAATTTTTACAAAATCAAGCCAAGCCAATATTTTTCCTTTTTTTTGCCCCGAGACAGAGTCTCACGATGTCGCCCTTACAGTAGAGGGCCAAGACAGCTCAGAGCAACCTCAAACTCTTGGACTTAAGCGATTCTCTTGCCTCAGGCTCCCAAGTAGCTGGGACTACAGGTGCCCACTACAACACCCGGCTATTTTTTGATTGCAGTTGTCATTGTTGTTTTAGCAGGTCCTGACCCGGTTCAAACCCACTTGCCTTGGTGTATGTGGCCGGCGCCCTAATCACTGAGTATGGGTGCCGAGCCCAAGTCAATTTTTTTTTTTTTTTTGCAGTTTTTGGCCGGGGCTGGGTTTGAACCCATGACCTCTGGCATATGGGGCCGGCGCCCTACTCCTTTGAGCCACACGCACCGCTCCCAAGCCAATATTTTTGATAGCGTTTGAGGTGGAGTAGCCTAACGGATAATTTTAATGATTGGAATTTATGTCTATCCCTAACTTGCTTTGTTTCTGCTTTGAGTTTTGATTTCAACCTAATGTTGCTAAGTCTTTAGCATACATTAATGAGACAAGTGTTCTATCCAAAAAAATAAAAAGAATCTGACTCTATGAAGGAAATTTTATATTAAAATATGTATTGAGTCTTTTTAAGTTTGGATACACATGGTTGCTTCTTATAATGTTTCTTTTCACATTTGTCTCTGGAAATAGGAGTTGAATAGAGGGGAGGGTGCAGGAGTGGAGGGAGAAACCCTTTATGTGCATTTCCCATTATGAGATTCCTGTAGCTCTGGAGAGACAATGTTTTCATAAAGTGATTTAGCATCCATAAATGCCAATTTACAAAGCATTATCCATTTCCATCAAGGAAGAAAATATACCCTCCCTCTTTCCCTGCCCAATAAGTAAACTTCGAAGACAATTACAAGCACATGTAATAATAATACAACAACTTGCATTTCTATAGCAACTTGCACTAGAGGATTTCTCAGTTGCTTTGCAAACAGTAATTAATTAGACCCCCTGACATCCCTGCGAGGAAGCCAAGAGATGTGGATATGCATCGAACAACCCCCAGCACTGGCTCACTGTCACCTCTGGGGTTGATGAACAGCTGGTGTTTAAAAATGGTATAGCACACAGAATTCAACATTTTAAAACACTAATGAAGGGCTTAGAATTCTGAGATGCAACAGAAAGCCGGATGTGGTGCTCGGTTTGGTCCTGGCATGTAAATGTGATGGAGGGAAGAAAGCAGGACGCTGTTTCCCATGTCCTCCGCCATCACTGCATCCCCAGGGCTCAATTTATCCCACGGCATGAAGCAATGCTGACAGTTCATAATCCCAGAGATGACCCCATTACCAAGCAATTTTGCCTTAAGGAATGTAGCCATTTTTTTTAAAAAAGCATATATATAAGACCTATTATTCACCAGGTATGATATTGAGCACTTAATAATAATGTTTATTCTCACAGAAACCCTTTGTAGGGTTATTATTATTACCATTTTACAGGTAAGAAAACTGAGGCATAGAAGTTTGCCCAAGGTCACAAAGTTATGCTGCCTTGGTGTTAATAAACTTGAATACTTACAGACTGGCACATTTCCTCAGTTTGGCCGTGCAGGTTGTCTCCAATTCAACCAGCCAGAACACTAGAGTGGTTACCAGGAGCAGTCAGAGAAGCCAATCTGAAAAAAATGGGCCCCACTCGGTTCAGCACCTTGGAGAACGTCTTTGGACTCCGGGCAGGGTCAGTCAATCCAGCAGCTCTTGGAGAACTAATGAGGTTCCATTGTAAAGGGATGAAGCTGAGAACAGGCAGCAGCCAGACTAACCGGGATTGTTCTTCCTTTCTCTTGCTGAGATCATGCCTTTGTGATAGCAGAAATGGCTATAGGATTTTTAAGCCAGGTTAGCACAGGTCAGCTTGAACCTGGGACTTGACAGCTCCAGTTTTCCCATTTTTAGGCTGTTGGGATGTCTTGGGCCTAAAATATGATGACTTTTCCACTTAATATTAAGTTTTCCCACTGAAAATGGTAGCACCTCTCTCTTGTTATTTTTTTCCCCAATCCCTGCCTGGAGACTATCTTCCAGAGCAATTAGGCGTTCACTCAGGGACTACTCATGTGCTTTTTATAAGTTTTCCTGCAAGACAGGCAGTGAAGTACATGGTTTTAAGCCTCAATTTTTTTTCCTCTGCAAAATGGGGGTAATGATGGCAACTAAGTCATAAGATGTGTTCTAAGGCTTAAATAAGGTAACATGATTAGATTAGAGAATAGATTTTTATCATGAGAAGAAAAAGTAGGGAAAGTAGTGATGTCTCTTTCTGAACAATAAGAGTCATGTAACTGATTTACACTCCCTCTCTGCTTTGGCTATCAGGGAGCTTTGGGCCACAGTCTCCACTTAGCTTTAGCAACTCAGTGGCTGCCCACTGGTGTTGCTTTATTTCTCTGGTTCTGGTCTTCCCTTCTGATGGACATATTATTTGACCCCCATTCTTTTCATGATTTTATCGTGTCTGTTTTGTTTTAGATCACTGTATGAGATAGAAAGATAGATAGATAGATAGATGTACATCATGATAAGTCCCAAGTGAGTAAAGAGTTTTGTCTGCTTTGTTCATTACTACACCCCAAAGGACTAACACAGTACAAGGCATACAGTAGGGGCTTAGTAAATGTTTATTGTATAGTTTAAAAAACAGATAGGCAGAAAAGGAAGAAAAAGAGAGAGGAAGGAAGGAGATAGGGAGAGAAGGAACAAAGGATTCCCCTTGCTAATTCCTTTCTGTCTTCTGACCTCATCACTGTCTCAGGTCTTGCTTTTTTTTTTTTTGAGTCTCATTTTGTCACCCTCGGTAGAGTGCTGTGGCATCTTAGCTCATAGCAACCTCAAACTCTTGGGTTCAAGTGATCCTCTTGCCTCAGCCTCCTAGGCAGCTGGGACTACAGGTGCCCGCCACAACGCCAGGCTAATTTTTAGAGATGGGGCCTCGCTCTGGCTCAGGCTGGTCTCGAACCTGTGAGCTCAGGCAATCTACCCACCTTGGCCTCCCAAGTGCTAGGATTACAGGCATGAGCCACTGTGCCTGGCCTCATGTCTCACTTTGAAAAGATCTTTGGATGCCCATTCTTACTTGTCACATCTGTCTGTAACTGATGCTCACAATAGTCCCTTCACATTGGATTGACTACAATCATAACCTGGTAGCTTTTGGCCCAAGCCAGGCAGATGAGCAACAGAAGTTTGGCAATGATGCTCCCACAATCCAGTCTGTCTTTCTTCTGGTGTCTAAGGACAGAAGATGAGGAAGCCGAGTAGGAGGCTGGTTTAGAAAATTCCTCATTGTCAAGAAAACCAATCTCAAGATCTCAGCTGGTGCAGGTCCCTTCCCTAAAAAGCTAACGGGGTTGCACTGATGCAGGAGAAACAACAGTAGTAAAATTAGTCGCAGCAGAAACATGCCCTTCTGACTCAGAGACCCAGTGTGTGGGTGGAACCTTGCCATGTGTCTACCAGGGAGATTCCCCAGGGAAGGGCTGGATCCTTCTCTTTGACACAGCTAAAGGCTTTGACACTGCTGGGTATTTGTGACAGATTACTGGGCAATATAAATGCATTGGGGGTGGAGGGGGAGGGACTTGGCGGACTCCCCATACAGAGCACAGCAGCTAACACAGCCCCCAAACCCCCCACCTGAAGTCAACCCCAATTCAACTGACATTTATTGAGTGCTTACTATGCACCAGGGCCAGAGAATTGCTGGATGCATCAGACTTCCAGGCATTTAATTTTAAAGAAAACTACTGTAAGTCATTCACACATGCCCCTCTCTCCTCCACCCCCTTCCCTAGGTCCCTGTCAGCCTCGGTCTTAAGATTCCCATGCCCTCCGCAATTGACATCAGCTTCCCCCCTGATTTTTGGAAGGAGTCCAGTCTACCCTCTTCCCTCTCAGCAGGTATCGTACAAACAGCAACTCCAACCAGGCAGGGAAGGCTTGTCTTTCTCTCCCTTCAGGAAATCTTCCAGCTCTGGTCTTGTTATAAGAATCTTGCACTGGAAGTGTCCCGGGGAATAAACACACATTTCTGATAACTCTAAAGATTAAGCCAATGAAATAAAAATTCATTTTTGAGACATAAACTGTAAATGACCAGGATTTGCCATGGAAACATTAGCCCTCTGGCAAGAGGCACGGCAGCCCTCAAGTTGACAGTAATTTGCTGCGGTATTGCCAGGCAGTCCTGAAGTCGTTCAGTAGACAAGACATCATCAAATACCACATCTGAATTCAGTTCATATTATTAGAATGAAAAGGGTAATGCAATTCATTGCCTGGAGACGCACAGACATAAACAGAGCTGGCCAGAGGCAAAATTGCTTAGCAAGTGAAGTTTGTCCTCAGGGCCTCTGGCTTGCTTCCTTGGCCTCCCAACTGGTCCTCCCGTTTACAGGACTCCGTTGTGAATTAACGCCAACCTGCTGGCCCTCCCACGGGTTGTGCATTTTAAGCGTGCTCTCTAGTTTGATGATGAGGGAATTCAGAACTCATATTTATCAAACACCTACAATGGACCAGGCACGTTTTTACAAGCACCATTAATCCTTACTGCTTACCATGCAGTCATTCATTCGTTCAAGAAATGCTTACACCAAGCCAGGCACTGTTCTAGGTACTAGAGATCCAGCCAAAACGGCAAAGGCCCTCCCCTCATGGGCTCTGCAGACTAATGGAAAGAAAGATGCAATAAACAAACATTCATAAAGGTGAGTCAGGCGGTGACAAGTGCTCTGCAGAATAATAAAGCAGGGTGAGGGGACAAAGTGACAGAAAAGGATGCTATATGCACACAGATAGGGTAGCGATGGAGGGCTTTTCAGAGGAAGTAACAGCTGAACAGAGCCCCCAAAGGAAAGGAGTAAGTAAGTCATGTTGCTGTCAAGGGAAGAGCATTATGGATGGAAAGAAGGGCATGTGCAAAGGTCCCGAGAGTGCTTGGTGAGTTCCAAGAAGGAGGCAAGTGGGAGAGTGCAGAGTAAATGAGGGGGAGAAATCAATGAGACAGAGATGGAGAGGAAGTGGAGGGCAGACATGGAAGCGTCTGTGGGCCAGGACAAGGACTCTACAGAGGGAAGTCAGGAGCCGTTGGATCTAAATGAAGGAGCAGCCTTCATTGACCTGGGTTTTTAGAAGCTGGCTCGGGCTGGTGGGTGAGGAACAGGCTGTATGGGAACAAGCTTGGAAGCAAAGGGGCCCATTAGGAGATGGCTGCAGTGATCAGGGTGGGGGAGAAATGAAGGTGGCCTGAACAGGAGCTGAATGGTCAGCCCCACCCCGACCCCCAACATGGGTGGTGTGTTCCCACCCTGCAGGGAACCGAGATAACAGAAAGAGTGTGCAATTATCCCAGGCCAGGTGGCTAGTAAGTGGCAGACCTGAGTCCTGCAGGCTGCCCGGCTGCAGAGTCCTGGCTCCTCCATCCTGGCACCAGCTTCTCCATTACCACGCCATGAAAGGCACTGCTCTAGAGTGAAGGAATCTCACTCCCCAGGGAGCAGGAAGAAGAAGGATTTGGGGAGGTCAGTGATTTTTCTGGGCTCTTGTAACCTTGCTCTAGCCCTTGCACTGGGAAGGTCCCACCAGGAGTAAATAATACCAGTCAACAATTCTCAGGTTTTTTCCTACGGACCCAGCAGTCTTCTGAGTCATTCCCACTTACCACTGTAATAATTCCTTGCAGCAGTCCCCGTGAAGGAGCTACTCCCATCATTTTCATTCTGCACATGAGGAAAGTGAGGCACAACCATATTAACTGGTCAAGGTGGCAGTGCTGGAAGGTGAAGCCTGGTGGCCCAGCTCCCGGAGTTCCTACTCTTGGACACCATACTTTTTCTTCTGTTTTAAATGGCAGAGGCAAGAGCTATTTGCTTTTGATATTGTGCTAAATTTTGGTCTCAGAGACTGAGGCTCACACTCCTGGTGCACATTTAAATGGACCCCCATAGACACGAGCCTGGGGACACTGGAGAATGTCCCTGTGGGGCTAAAGGGCCCCTCCACCAAACGGTGCTGGCGGCTTCCTGCCCAGGGAGGAAGCCGGATGAGATGCCCTCAGGGTTCCCATTCATCTCAAAGGGGCTGCTAAGTGTCACTATGTGTCACTGGCCTGTCCATTCTGGGGCCCAAGTCCCCCACATGTGGGGAGAGAAAAGTTGAGTCTTTACTATTAAAACCAAAGCTGCCAACTCCAGTCTAATCTGATGGATGACAGAGATATTCCCAGTCTTCACCCTTCCCAGGTTTGAGGGGGAAAGGACAATAACAGGCACAGGCTTATAAGGAGAGGAAGGCTGGGAACAGAGATGGGAGAGGGACGAGTGGGGGTGGGATTCTCTCT